>QFDD01007539.1:0-11634 GCA_006871305.1 Vachellia collinsii
GTCTATATTAGTGATAAACGCTATTTATCCAATATTATTTATGATTTACAAGGTAAGTATATGAAAAAAGTTTTATTTCAATCCCAACTACATTCGAATTCGACCCTCGTCGTACATCTGATTGTGGTGGGTGCGTTTTTCAACGAGAATTTCTGTATACGCTGAAGTTCAAACTTGAGATCCTGCTTAAGTGGAACCAAACCTTTACGACTTGGACCAACCCCGTTGGTCACCGTAATGTATGATTTCTCTGTTAAATTAGTGTGAGGAAATTATTGTTGGAGACATAAGTGAACTCATATAATTGGGAAGGCAATGAAGGCATACTCATAAACTCCTAGGGAGTATTTTTGCTATTGATTCATTTCCTTACTTTCATTTCACCATATTCCAAATTGATAAGAAAATAAAAATAAACAATAACTTAGATAATGGATTTGACTCAGATTAGGATGACAGAATTATTTTTCTTCTACACTTTATGAATTAATTTGTTAATTAAATACCTAGAGACATCTAAACTCCTTAGAGATCGACCTTGAGGTTGTGCCATTATTTACATAATTTTGAGTATTATATTGACTTTTAAATGACAAGAGATCAAGTTGATTTTTGTGGAAGATTAAGAAAATTAAATAAACTACTTTAGAGTATATATATTCTAATATACTTATAAGTATAACTATATACAAGTCTAACAAATTAGTTTGTGACAAAAATAATAAATATATAAGTTAATTTAACTTCTTTAATATCTCTAAAAAGTTAAATAAAGTTTATATTAAAAAACGGAGCTAGTATATAGCTAGCGAACATACATTGGTTGGGTAAATTTCTTCTTTCATTGATTTGTACCATACATATCATAATTGACAGGGTCAAGGCGAGCTAAAGTTGATATAAATTCTGTGATGCAATATAAATTCATGTATTATTTTTGGGTTAAGGGTCATTTTTGCTCCGAAAGTAAATAGTGAGCATATATGTAGCAATATTCAAGAAGATATCCGTTGAGGAAGGTAATGTGTGATATGTGTATGGCATTGAAAATGGGATGGGCCACGAAGCAAATGAGATTGTGAGGCGATCTGGGTGATTGATTAGGGCATGCATGAAGCAGAGAGGAGCCGTGTGGGAGTGGGAAGCCGTATTGGACCAAACGGTCAAACGACAGAAGGAATCGGAGAAAACGTCAATGACGACTTGGGAGCTCCGTCTTATTGGATTTTAGCTTCACTCTCCAGCTAAAAACCAACTCACCGGTCTCCGGATTCCTGCGTTACAACACTGTGGACCCTTTGGTTTTGCTTCTTACATTCCCTATTCATCCCATCAATTCATTTGTCTTCGTATTTCGACTTATTGCCCCCTCTCTCTAGATGAACGAAGAAAACTACTTTTTTGACATGATTTAAAATCTATAAATTAAGTATGTTTTGTATCGTTTTGCTTGAACTCTATAACAAAGATGCCCTTAAGTTTATTTCTTAATTTTATCTAGTAAAAACATAAAGTGTCTATCTGTATTAGTGATAAAAGCTACATATTCAACATTATTTATCGTTTACGAGGTAAGCGTATGAAAGTAGTTTTATCTCAATCCTAACTACATCAGGATCCGATTCTCATCGCACACCTGACTGTGGTGGGTGAATCTCTCAACGAGGATATCTGTATATGTTGGGGTTCGAACTCGAGACCCTGCTTAAACGGAACCAAACCACTTACAATTTGGACCAACCCTATTGGTCACCATAATGTTTACTACAAATAAAATAATTTTTGTTCCATCTCTAGAGTATCCGGCTCCTCTCCTTTACCTCCTTCATCACTATTGTATCACCCCTACAAGAGGGGGTTTACGGTTGGCCAACTATTGTTTTCGTGTTTTTTCCTTCCATTTTCAACTTAGTTATTTTATAACCTAATATCATTGCATATGCATATGGAAAAGTAGTGTGAATTTCAACCCAAAAAGTAATAGTGTTAGGTTTTATTTAACGATCTTGATATTTTTATTCCCATTTTGAATGTTATGTGTATTATTACAAATTCGAAAAATATATTGTGCTAGACGCATTGTTGGTTAAAGCCCATAGGTATTTTTGCACATTAATCATTTTATGATATTAGATACATTATGTTCATTTCCAATCCAATAATTTTTCATATCTCTTCATCTATGTATTTTTTATCTTTCATTTTCTTTATATTTAGTGCCCCTTGATATTTACTTGGTTGCGGCCCTAGTGGCGCAGAGCACCTCTCTCATAAAAGTAGCTGCAAGTTCTAGCCCTCTACGTGGATCATGCGTGTGAGCTTTCTTCACCATATAGATGGAAGGTTGTAGATATGGATGTGAGTGGTTACGTGTGCCTCACCCAAAAAAAAAAGAACTTAACAATTTTTTCTAATTATTTCATTCCCTTAAAAATTTGTCAAATAATATATTTCTCACATATAGGCAAATTAATTAAATGGCTCATGATAAAGATAGATAAATTTCATAATTGCATTGTTCCTAAGATATTTCTGGATCAAAACAAAATTACCAATAACCCATGGACCAAACCAAAATATAGGCAGTTTCCAAAATTGACCCACTTAATTCCATGCTAATGAATCCAATAGAACATTGTCCCTTAATGGCCCAATAATCATTCATCATGGAAATGGACTTTCTTACCCATTTCTTGAGTACAGTACAACATCCCATAAGACAGTTCAACGCTAATGTAGGCCCAACTCATGCCTCTCAGTGAAATGTACATTGTACAATAAAAAAAAAAAACAAAACTCTCAACATTATGCCAATAAAGATTTGTTCAATTGGTAAAGAATTGATTCAGCCTACAAAGTCATGAGTTCTAATCCCATTACCGATGTGAGGACGATGTTGGTGGGGGTGATCTATGACTATCTTTGTAAGCGTTGAGCATAGAGACATATATTAACCTTAATGAACCGTTAAGACCTAACTCGCCTCAACTTTTTTTGTACAAAAAAAGTAACTGTCAATAGTATTATATGAAAGTATATAACTGGACCTTTAGGGTGTTCAACATGCTATATGAATGTTCAGTGTAATAATCTAATAAATTAATGCTTGTAGTTGTGTATTAACAGTACTCGTATCACCAAAATTCTTTTTGCGAAAAATATTCTAATGGTAATTATTAGGCTTAGTGTAACCATGTAGAAGTTGGGGAAGAAGCTGTTGTTGGTCAATGTCTTTTTGCCTAACAGAACTAAGGATGTGATTGATGCAATTCAAAAGGTTTTTATTCTTTATCCTATAATTATATATATAATTTATAAATACAATTTTTATATCTATAAATATACTTAAATATACTATATCTATTCCTTTTTTTTAATAAGCATATATTTATATTATATATTATTTGTTCATTATTTTTTTTCTTTTTTTCATTTCTTTTTTAATTCTAAAATTCAAATTATATGTTTGAATAATAAAAATTTCTAAAAATAAGAAATAGAATATCATTCTAATTAATTATGTTTTTTATTTTTTAGAATTAGTTGCCACTTATGATTGTGAATTGATAATGTGTTATCAGCCATCAACTGAAAATAGCCTCTCTGCTTGTGGGAGAAAAACTGAATACATCTACCCTTCCTAGATCTCACCTGCTGGGACATGTGCATTGGGTCGCCCTTTGTGCTTAGGCACCAAATGAAGTAGTTTGTATCAAACGAGAATGAGGTTCTGTTGAGTATATCCATTCCAGAAACAAGGGTGTATCTAATCCCACCCCTAGACATAACACTTCCTCTGATTCTTAATATAAGATCAAGTTGATTTTTGTGGAAAATTAAGAAAATTACATTAACTTCTTTAGAGTTTATATATTCTAAAATACTTATAAGTATAATTGCATATTAGTTTGCAAGTCTAACAAATTAGTTTGGGACAAAAATGATAAATTTATAAGTTTATTTAACTTCTTTAATATCTCCAAAAAGTTAACTAAAGTTTATGTTAAAAAAATGTAGCAAGCATATAGCTAGCGAACATACATTGATTAGATAATTTCTTCTTTCATTGATCTTTACCATACATACTGTAATTGACTGGGTCAAGGCGAGCTAAAGTTGATATATATAACTTTAAATAAATGAAAAAATTTAAGTCCGTGATGCAATATAAATTCATGGACTATTTTTGAATTAAGGGTCATTTTTACCCTACAAGTATTAGCGAAATATCACTAGGCACCTAGAAGTTTTTTTGATCTCAAAAATGTCTGAAAAGTTCTATTTCGTATAAATTTCATCCTGAGTTAATGGATCACCAACTGAGTCAAACGGTCAATGTTTGATGACCAATTTTGTTGACGTAGCTTGCTCATGTGGCATCCACCTCACCTTTTTTCCCAACTATTATTTAAAAAAAATTTTAAAAAAATTCTTCTTCCTCTTCCTCCTCCTCCTCCTCCCCGAAACCAGAGCTTCTTCTTCTTCCTTGAAGCTATGTTACTCCAAACCTCAAAATGTTGTCCAAGACTGTGTGTGATTTTCTTGCTTCAAATTCTCTCACCATTTCAGTGGCTGAAGCTTAAAGATGCTTTTCTCAATTTAAGGCCAAGAAATGAGTTTAAACAAAGATTCCATGCCCCTTATGTGTTAATTTAGTCAATGCCATTTATTTAGACCCGGCAAATGATAACAATGGCGATACACAATTCCTTAAGAGTGCTTCAGTCGTGAAAGGATGCTCTCGCAAGGCGGGGTCGAGGAATCATCGCTTCTATAATGAACTTGAATTTGAGGATAAAGGGGAAAAGATGCTCGATTTAAAGACCTTGTTTGCCAAACGTTAATTTTCTTCCCCTTTCCTCTCCTCCTTCCATTTACACTACAAGGTCAAAACAGATTGATAACTAAATCCTATTGACACAAAGGATGAGCTTTTATGACAAGCCGATCTTTTGCGCAAATTCAGTGAATGATGAGGCACAAGCCATGGGGATCCATGAGGACGAGCTCGTCCTTATCGTGGGCATCCGACCCGTTAATGTCAACGGGGAAGACGAGCTAGCGATGGGAATCATAGACGGTGAAGCCGTCATTGGAGAAGAAGAGGCAGGCCTTTAGGATGGTGAGCTGGGTTTCTTATTTGGAAGGCTGATTCCAGACCATGGGTGGTGTTCAGATAATGGAAGAAGCATAATAATTTTATTGAAATTTTTTTAAAAAGTCTGAGTTGGAAAAAAGGGTAAGGTGGATGCCACATGAGCAAGCTACGTCAATAAAACTGGTCAACAAATATTGACTATTTGGCTCAGTTAGTGATCCGTTAACTTGAGCCAAAATTGATACAAAATAAAACTCTCCAGGCACTTTTAAGACGAAAAAAACTTTTGGGTGCCTAGTGATATTTCACGAATACTTCCAGAGCAAAAATGACCTTTAACCCATTATTTTTTTTTCTAAAGATAAGTTCTGAAATTAATTGAATTTTTAAATAAAATTAAAAGAAAAAATAATACAATTGACTATAATAAATGAAATATAAAAATCTGAAAGTTAATGGAGTGAGTACATGTGTACAACTGAAACTAAATTATTGAGATTATCTTAATTGACAAGCCTTATTTTGTTTTATTTCACTTTATTTTATTTCTTTTATCAAAAGGTATTATTCTCAACTAGGCCATTACAAATGAAATAGGTAGATGGGCTTGTGACTTCAATTGCAAACTAAACTTTGTTCCTCCAAGTATTGCTTGATTGATTGGAATAGTTAACGGTATGAATTTGTGTTGGTTTAAATGTTTTAAGAATATTGTTGTTTTCTGATTGTATTGAAGTTATCTACTTGTGTATTAGGAGATGTGACAGTAATCACCCCTTCAGATATATTATTTAGGATACTATGAAAGTCATATATAGGGAGTGACAATTCGACTAATCCATATTAGCAAAAAGTCCTATTGGATGAAAAGTCAATTTTTCATCTTTGATCAACGTCCACCATTTAGTCATGAAGAGGACGTCATGAAGGAGGATGACTCCTAGTTCATTGTAATTTTTGATTAGTAGCTAATCAAATATAGTTTTATTCAAAACCAAAAATTAGAAACATTTTATTCAACATTGCAATATATTATCAAACATAGTACACATTGTAGCTAAAAGTTTAGGAATGATCCTTACATGACTTACATTATTCAAAAGCCCAAGTCATTCAATAATAAGTAGAAGGAACAACATGCAAAATGCTTGTAAAGCCTTAACTCACAATCACACACTTTTTTCCCCTTAAGTACACCAACAAGACTGAAGTTTGTACCACATGCAATCTAGAAACCCGAAATAAGTACACCTCCATGATCTACTTAGAGTAAAGGACCAACTACTACCCAAAATCCTGCACAAATCCCAATGACATGCTCACATAAAACCAATCAATCCCATTTCCCTTCCCTTCTTTCTCATCATGGTCATAGTTTGAAACATTGTATGTATCATCACACATCTTTGGTAGTGGAGGGCCACAGAGATCATTGCCCATGAAACTTGATGCTTCAAAGCTTTGCAATTGAGTTCCTGTTGGAATTTTCCCCATCAAATTGTTGAAAGAAAAGTTCAACTTGCTCAAGAAATTCAAATTGGACATGCTTGATGGGATTTCACCCCAAAGCTGATTATTTGAGAAGTCCATTGACTCCAACGATCTCATGTTCCCAATATTTTGCGGAATTTTACCACTTATGACATTTTTTGACAAATTCAAAAAATGCAACCCCTTAAGAGATGTAATTTCAGTTGGTATCTCACCAAATAATTTATTATCAGAAAGATCTATGCTTGTGATGAGGCCCAATGAAGCATATACATCATCTCTTCCTTTCAACTCCAAAAGCACATTAATTATATATCCAGAGAAAAAACTTCTATTTAATTGGCTTAGAATGGCTGAGTCTGAGGTTGTGTTCTTTACTTGCATAACCATCAAGTGGCTGATGCATTTTGGTATTCGTCCTGTTAAATTGTTATGTGCGAGATCCAAGATTTGTAAGGAATTCAAAGAACAAATTTGATTGGGAATCTCACCATCAAATTTGTTTAAGCTCAGTAGAAGTATCTTCACATTTGGGAGAATGCATCCAACACAAGATGGAATGATTCCTGAGAATTGATTCTCCCTAAGATCCAAGAATACCAATATAGTATTGTTCTTGAGACAAATAGGAAAATTTCCAGAGAGTGTTGTTACGAAGCTGCAACGAGTTCAACCAACGTAAGGATCCAATAGATGAAGGCAGGTTCCCATTGAAATGATTGTTATCAAACTTGATAAACATTAAATTATTTGACCACATCTTCCAACAATTAGGTATTTCACCTGAAAAATTATTTGATGCCAAGTTGAGATATCCTAACTTCGTTGGCTCTTCTTTTTCTTGACATAAGAAGGAGGCTATAGATCCCAAAAACCAATTACTTGAGAGGTCTAAGTAAGCCACATGAGGTGATATGTATGGTAAAGGACCACTCAAGTTATTTAAGCTGAGATCAATCTGTACGATTTCATCCCAAATCCATGTAGGGATAGAATCAGCAATGTTGTTGTTAGCTATGGATAAAATCTTAAGATGTTTCAATGATCTAAGCCATGGTGGAAAGTGGGGACCTAAATGCCATGACACCATGTATAAGGCGTACAGCTTTTGAAAAGAAGGCTTCCAATTAGGAGCAACTTTTAAGCTAAGCTTATTTTGTGATGCGCTGAAGACATACAATTTGGTGAAGTTAGCAAAGTGATATTCATTTACAATTCCATGGAAAAGATTATCACTAATATAAAGGACTTGTAGTTCAAAAAGTGATTGGATAACATCAAAAGGATTCCCCTCAAATTGATTTTCATTAAGATAGAGATAATCCAAAAAGGTGAGATTTCCTAAAGATATAGGAATTGTACCTTTTAAAGAATTGTTAGAAAGATCAAGATGACGGAGATTTTTGAAAATCCCAATCTGGGGTCTCAAATGGCCATAAAGTTTTGATCTAGTTATTGACAGAATCTCTAATGTTTTTGAGGCACATCTTGAGAATATGTCCAATATCTCTGAAACTTGTTGATTGCACTTTTTGCTAGAAAGAGAAACACTTTTCAAGTTACAGAGATTGGTTAAAGAGCTTGGAAATGGTCCTTCCAACTGATTTTTTGAAAGATCAAGAGTAACCATCGAAGTCAAGTTTTCAATCGCATGTGAAATTGTTCCATGTAAACTGTTCCAAGAGATATCAAGAGACTTGAGATGGCTCAAACTATATAACCAATCAGGGATAGAAGAATTGAACAAATTACTAGACACAACAAGATCTTCAATCAAAGAGAGGTTATGAATACCATGTGGGATGGAACCCTGCAATTGATTATCTCTTAACTTAAGAGAAACCAAATTCTTTAGTTGAAAAATCCACTTTGGAATGGATGGAGATCCAACATGAAGAGAAGAGGAAAGATCAAGAATTGTTAGAGATGAAAAGTTTATGGCAATGGCTTGATAAGAACCGTAAGGAAGATCACAACTTAATAAGTGTAACTTTATCAATGACGAAAGACCTTGCAAAACAGGCAACCAATCAAGTGCATTGGACAGATTAACATAACTCAAATGAAGATATTGAAGTGAAGAAAGAGATGATATCCATTGAAGATTATCTCCACACAATATTAAGGATATCACATCCATATCATATTGAAAATCACTAGAGAGACTAAGATAGAGCAGATTTGATAGATTCCCAATTTGATGAGGAATTTTTCTAGTGAGATGATTACCTCTAAGGTCAAGCTGGAGCAAACCAAATAGATTTCCTACTTGGTGAGGAATGCTTCCATTGAATCCCAAGTAGGAGATGTTAAGGTATGTCAAACTCTTCATTGAGCAAAGGAAACTTGGAATTTGCATGCCTCCAAAATCGTTGCCACTCAAGTCCATGAAAATTAGCCTTTTCAAATCAAGTATCGAATGATGTAATTCGCTACCAAACCTTAATGCCTCATATGTATCATATTCCATATAAAAGGGGAATTGAAGTTGAGAGGTGAAGCTCAACAACATGACCAGTTACAGGATCGCAAGTAACTGATGTCCAATTGCAACAATGTGTGTTGCCATCAGACCAAGAGGCAAGCCTGTTTGAACTATCAAGAAGATGATGCTTGAAATTGAGAAGGGTTTGTCGCTCACTAGGAATGCAAAGATGTAGATCATCAGATGATGCTTTACATATGCAAAAAGGATTTAGTTGTAAGGTGAGTAAAGAGGAAATCAAAACGAACACAATAGCATGGTCGTACAAGCCCATGGCATTAAAATTTCTTTAGTATGGTTGGCATACAACTCATGACAAAATCAGGTATTTATAGTGTCATAAGGGGGTTTAAGCAAAATTTTCACATAGTTAATGACTTCACTACAAAGGGTTTGATCTTCATGCGCGTTGATCAATACGCAACATCAATAATGTGACAACTTGATAATTGAGTATACTCAATCATGTCCTTTGAGCTACAAATATAACTATAGATAAAAAAAAACAAAAAGTAAGTTAAAGTTGGTCAAAAGATAATAAATATGTAAAAAAATACAACTTATTTTTTTAAAAAATTCTTATTTATTGAGAGGATGAGTGGGAAGGGATATAAGAAAGATGAGTGGGAAAAGTATGTAAGAGAGTTATATAGTTAATTAAAAATGAAAATAAAAAATGCATTAATGTAACTTATAAAGAAGTACGATTTCCATACAAGAATTTATCTTTTATAAAGAATAGCAAGAGAGTAAAAGGTATGCATCATTCTTTAGTGGTACACAATGATATAGCTAGTTATATCTCATACTAAAGTATGCAGTTAATTTTATAAGTTTAAATTAAGTTTTTATTTGGTCCCTTAAATCTAAAAAAAATACACTTTTAATCATTTAGTTTTTAACTCTGTTACTTCTATTTAACTGGAAACGTAGCCTCAAAAATATTTGAATAATGATTCTACAATTAAGTGCTAATATAATATGGCTAAATTTTAGGATATAAAAATAATTATTTTAAAGAATTAAAATTTAAGTATATTTTGTCAATATATAAGTAAGTGGAGAATCACTTTTTAAATTGGACGAAGAAACAAATCTAGCAATGAACTTTTCTCGGAGGAGCATGTTGCATGATAGTGTATTATGTCTACTTGGGTGTAAAAATATATACATAAGCTTATATAAATGGGGCAAAAATAACTACCCTGTTAGCATATGTTTTTAATTCAGTAAGCCCCACACCATTATCCAAGTACAATACACCAACTGATATTACAAGTTCCAATCGTCATCCTTTCATCTCCTGTTATTGTTTTAAATGATTATTTAATAAATGAAACCTCTCTGACGCCACTTCTGAAATCCTCCTTCCGTCCCTTCCTCTATCTTTCTCTCTCTTGTTGATCGTTTTAGAGCTTAGACTCAAGGTTTGTGCGTGTATTCAAAGAAAAATAATACATTTACTGTATTCCGTTCATCTTTTGAAACAGTGGAAAACGAAACCGTTGGATTGTTGTTCACTTTATTAAAGGTTGGGTTTTTGATGTTGAAGGGTTTAAGTGGAGGCAGAGGAGAGAAGTGGAAGTTGTCGGTAATGGTGAGGCTACCATGAGCTTCCAAGAAATAACAACCTCTGGCTCGAAAAAAGACCAAAAAAGAAGATGACATTCAGAGAGCGGGCTACGGAAAATAGAACTAAAGGAAAATAAAAAGTTGCCACATCTCACAATAAGTTCACCTCAAATAAAATGAAAAAATATATATAAATTTTTTTCAACTCAAAAATTTTAAGAAAATAACAACCGAAATATTTTTAAATGAGTAGTAATATTTTTTAGGGGAAATTACACACCGATCCCAGGCAACAGAATTTATTAATGTAAGATCCCACAAAATCACCAAATAAGTCTGAAGTCCCAAGGGATTTGAAAGTAATTATATCTAAATGTGCAACTACCTTTTTATCCTTTCTCATGGGAAAAAAAATACCAACCCAAGCTTTTCTACATTCTCACACCTTCACCCTCGCTCAGTCTCACTTCCACTCAGAGAGAGAGAGAGAGAGGTGCGAGACCAAAGGTCATCGGGGGAGAAGGAGGAGACGGTAGGGCAGAGCAAAAAACCCGTAGCCCGGCGAACCCGCCCATACCCGCGGAAAAATACCCGGATATAGCCCGCCCAGTGCTAGCCCATCACGGGCGGGCTAAAACCCGCCCGTTATACTCCTAAATGGGACGGGCTACGGGCACGCCACCGGGCTGCCCGTGCCCACCCGTTTAGTATTATGTATATTTTTTTTTAATTGATTTGCCCTCTTATCTTATTATTCCAGTGGGCAGTGACACTATTATACCATTAGTCTATTATAGTATTATTCTATTTACTCTTTTATGTCAGTATACACCCTCCCTGATTCCGTCAATCCCTCTCCCTCTCCCATTTACTTCACCCTTATCCCTTTCCCTAGGAATAAAAAGGGTGAGTAAGCATATAACTCCAAGCTTTTTTTAACTTCTATCACACAAACTTACTCCATGTGAGGAATATTCGTGATGACTCT
>QFDD01007540.1:0-14597 GCA_006871305.1 Vachellia collinsii
AACATCATCATTACAAAACAAATACCAAGAACAAATCTCATGATCCAATCCACATTACAAAACAAGAAATTCTAACTAAGAATAACTGCAATGATATGAACAATAATGGAAAGGATGAAGTAAAACTCCCCAAATGAAGTCCCAAGCTCAGGCTCTCATCAAACTCCTCAAGGCAAAACGTTTTAGCCTCTCATGGCCTCAGGAACAGCTCTTGGAAGTCTTGGAATATCAGCAATAGCCATGGAAAATGGAATGGGATGCTAGATGATGTAGAAATGTGATGGAATGGTGAGTAGAAATGGATCCCAATCAATGATTAGGAGTGGAGGGACTTCAAGAACCCTTGAAGAACCCTAGGAGACGAGAATGGAAGGGTTTTCACGAGTGTTGGCGGCTGGCATTCTGAACCTCCCCTCCAGAAATCGCAATCTGAGGTATATAACCTGATTCAGTCTCAAAGGCATTTAGGTCGCGACATAATTTCATTCAAGTTGCGACCTATTAGTCATTTGCGTCGCGACGTAATAGTTATAAGTCGCGACCTGAAAGCCAAAACGCGCAGCTTCATTTAGTTAGCCATTTCACAACTATTTCCTCAAATTTGAGCCATCTTTAGGTATTTTCCTCTTGACTCCTTGACCTGAAAAATCATTTTAGGCTCTTGTAAAATCTAATCTCAACTCACTTATGAGGATTAATTAAAATAATGCACAATTAGATATTTTTACATTAACAAACATTGCCTAATGAGAAATAAAATCCATAAATGCATACTACTACGACTCACATCAAAACATGCATTTTAAACCAGTTAATTCCTATAAAATCATGCAATCAGACATGAATTACAGTAGTAAAACTTGGTCAGATCACCATGCTTGGTTAGATTACCATCATGAACTATGTCCACGCTTGTGCTTGTTCTGTCCAAGTCCTCATACAAAATGAGATTTGTTTAAAATCACTTTTGTAAATTGATTATGTTGAAGTGCTATGAAAATATGAGATTTAATAATTTCTTTTTTCAATCGATTCTGTTAAACAAGCTATTTTACTACATGCTTGAGATTATCTGTTATGCAGTTTCAATTAAGATTTAATTATAGCATGCAAAAATTGATATTTATTGTTATGATACTTATCAAAGTTAAATAACTTAGATTATTTCCTTAAATTTTATTAAATTATATATATGGGATGTTATTCACCTGAAATTTACTTTTGGCTTTAGACGGTTTTGTTAACCCTATTCTTCTGGTTGAGCAGTGAAGAGTCTCTTTGTTGTAAAGCTCGCTGACTTAATTTGTAGCTGTTGGTTAGTGTAGATAGAAATTTAAGCTTATGTATTACTTTTGTAGGTTAGATGCTACACGTAGTCTATAGGCAATGTCCTTGCCTTCTGTTGTATTTTGAAGAATATGTACATACTGATTGAGCATTGGTCCAAATGTTATTATGGAATTTTAGGTCATTGTAGAACTTTCAGGAAGTCTATTTCGTAAAGGAGACTCTTACTAAATTTATATAAAAAAACCTAATATTTTTATCACATGATATGTCATTCTATATGAATCTTTGGAAAAGAAAGTGGTTTATACACATTTTAGACTATTGTATTATTTAACATTCTGGCAAATGTTAAAAATATTTTTAAATTGAAAGCTTAAGGAATGTGAGATCTCTTATATTCTGTGCCGATCAGCTCTAAAATTCTTAGGGCATGACACCCTTACTACCTACAAGATTCATGGGCCTTTGGTACTTTTACAAGATGAAGATCACATGCCTCCTTACTTGGTCAAAATCCCACAATCTTGAATTTACACTCAATAGTATAATAAATCTGGAATGAAAAATTCTCTCAAGAATACAGGAAAAGAACTTATGCATAATATAGAAGCTCAGTTGCATGCGTGGAAGATAGTTACATAATGTGAAAAGTAAGTTGCATCTGTATTTCTTGGAAATTTTATGCAACTAAGTTTTTATGCAACTGATATTCCACATTATACGACTAACTTCTACGTATTCAATTGACCTTTTACGATATGCAATTGAGCTTCCACATTATATAAATGTAACTGACCTTCCATATTATGTAGGTCCCACTTTCAATTAATTTGTTAACAGGGATTTGTCCCTAATTCTTCCAAAAAAAATGTATTTGAGACATAAAAAAAATCAATGGATCACACAATCGGCCCAAGAATCATTATTCACACATAAAATTTGAGAAACAAAAGAGAAGTAATAACCATACTTTTTTCCAGGCATCAATCTCCACATATGTGAAGGGATATCCATTTTTTCTTTAAAAAACATAAGAATCATTTTAAGGGAAAATGACACTGATGTCCCATGTAAGGGATTTTACGATTCAACAGTTCCATGAAATCATGTATTTACCGTCAGTCCAATAGGAATTTATTGTAATAAATTGCATAGGTTCAATTACCATTATACCCTTAATGTTTTTAATTTTTTCTTCCAATTATAAAAAACTTATTTGATGCCCCACATTTCCTACCCACGATCCCCTTCTCTTTTTGTCTCTCTTCTCTTCACTAACATACATCTTGCTGGCTCCAACCGAACATGTCTGTCAGTGCGTTCCAGCCTCCCAGTGTCTTATCACAGCATTTAAGGTGATCATCTCATTAGGTAAAAAATAATGTTTGAGGGAGAATGAAGAACGGCTAATAATACAATAGCAACAATAGCAGGAGGTGAAGAAATGATGGAGGGTCATGGCATAGGAATTTTTCAAATGAAGAACAAGGTATGGAGCAAGGAACCCAAGTTCAAGGATGGAGGTCCAACATCCCAAAAGACCCATTACAAAGCATTAGATGCTTGATGAAAAGAGCAATGACTAAAGCTATGAAAGAGGCCTTGAATTGCCTTGTAACAGAGCTTAAAAAGTTAGAGCCCATTCATTTGGAAGATGCATCCTTTAATATGATCAACAAAAGCCCAAGAATGGTGATTACATTATATGGTGTCCAAATTGAAGAATTCACCTAACTCATCATGTGACAAGCACGTGCCATGGAGGAAGAGCATAAGTGATGTCCAAAATCTCTCAAGAAGTATCTAGAAGACATCCTTATATACCAAATCAGATGCAATTTCATTTTTGATTAGTTTCCTATTTTGTTTGTATTAAATAAGACCATTTGGTCAAAGATTATCTTTTACTTCAAGTTTAAGTAGTTCCTTATTTCTTTAGACTTGAATGGTACCAATCAGATCAATCAATCATCATAAAGGTATCTAATTAAACACGGTTTTGTCACCTTCTGGTTCGATACAAAATGATTGCACCCAAAAATAATATAGTATGTGGGCAACCAATCGTTCTTCTTGAGGAGCGGTTTATTGATTATCCTAGCCTAAATTGGTTATTGAAAACATGATAAACTTGGGTAAAAAGGGGGGTTTTGATTTAGTAAACGAAAGCTATAATGCAAAACACAGGAGATGTGTGTAGTAAAATGTTTTTGGTCTTTTTGATAATTGAAAGTGTGCTTTGGATTAAAGGGAATATATAAGGAATAGACTCTTAGTGATGGGAACTCAGCTTTCCTTGCTCTAACTTTAACATGGGAGATTAATCCTTCTAAGTCTAAATGAGAAACCCTAAGCAATCACTTAGGTCCAATGATTTAATTAATGCAGTTCACTTGAATCCAAGGTAATGAAAATTTCTTAAAACATTGTTAAATACCACTCAGAATGTAAAAGGATGAATGATGTTCATATACTCAATGGATTGCAATCACAATCATAGAAACCCAATGGACAACTAACCACCAACAATAATTGATAACTAGGTGAACACAAGCAACCAAATGTGAAATATATATATATATACTAATCAACATAAAACAGCATCCAATACGAATACATAGTCCAACCGAAGGATTAGAAATCTTTAAACACAATTCACATAACAGTAAAAACCTCTACATCTAGAAATCTCTACAAATGTTCAAATGTAAGATTAGACTAGGAATACTCCCCAATGAATCCTAAAGCTTAGGCCTTGTTCTTCATCACTAAGAGGCTAAGGTTTTAGCCTTTCATAGCTTCAAGGACGCAGCTGCAATCACAGTGGTTTTCTGCCATGGGAGAGGTGAAGATGAAAATGAAAATGTGAAGGAAGGAGTGATGAAGGAGGGTTGGATGGTTGGGAATGGTGGTAGATGAAGGAAAATGTTGGAAAAATGGAAGGGGAATGATTAGAGCATGGTGGTTGCTTCAAAGAGAGAGGGTTGGCTTCCAAATGATTCTTTAACTATGCAGAATGAGTCTGGTTTTGTGGTGGCTCCCTCTTCTGGTATGCAGAAAGCAGCTGACCTAATCCAAAATCCATAGCTGCATTTTCACACAATGAGGTCATGACTTAATAAGCATAAGGTTGTGCCTTAACCAGTATTAGGTCGCAACTTCATTACAATAGGTCGTGACATAAAGGTCAACACAGCCTCTGAAGTTGCATCGCCTATTATTTATGGTCACGACTAAAGAGGCCTAGTGGCACTCTACTTGCAAATTTTCTTCCCTTCAACGAACTCTAGCTCCTTCCAACTCATCCTTGGGCTTGAGTGTCTCCTTCACATGCATGCAACAGAAGTAGAGAGCCTTGTTAAGGAATCAAACACTGAAACTCGAAGACATGTATAGTTGAAAGAGATAATTCACTCATTTTCCCTTTTGTGTTAGTAATTTTGCAATACATGGATCGAAATAGGCAAGAGAGGCTCAATTGCATGCAAAACAGGGTAAAAGAGTTACAGAATGCCTAAAATTAGGTAGGAAAACTATGTAAATATTAGTGTTTATCCACATCATTATAGCATTAATGGATTAGGGTTTCACATTCTAGAGTGTTTTATGGAGGCCTTTATATAGACTATGTTTTTGTACTGAGTTTTCATATTTGAATGATATTTGTTTGAGAATTATATTCTCTTGTGAGATTTGCTTGTATGCTCGTATTTTCGTGTGAGTACTTTGACAGTATCAAGGACTGATCATCCTTGTGGTGTCTTTATGGCAGGGTTGTAAGAGATATGTTCTCTTAAAGTCTTACCTACAATCATTGTCCTTATTTTCTCACTTGTTTCTAGCCGATCTATTCTCGATATTATATCATTTGGTATTAAAGTTTAAGGATTGCTAGTTTGAAGTTTTATCCTTTGTTTTTCTTTTGTTTGTTTTTACCATGTTGCTTCCGTGTTTTCATTGTTTCCATCTTCTTAATCTTCCCTTCGTTACTTCTTCCTTAGTTCAATGAATTTTGTTATTTGTTTCTCTTCCACCCTTCATTGTGTTTGTGTGACTTGGTTTGATATTTTGTGGTAACAAAAAAAACGAAAGAAAAAAAATTCGTACAAAAAAAAGTGTTGTCTTGTTGCAAAAAGAAAAAAGAAAGAAAGAAAGAGGAGGAAAAAAATGAAAATTAAAAAGAAAAGGAAAAGTTGTAGGTTGTTGGAAATTTATCCAGGTTGGAGTTTCCTAATTTTGTGAAGAGCTTACATTTCAAGTCACAAGGAGTTTCCTAAATGTTCAATCTTGGGTGGTAAGACTCTCTTTTCCTTCCTAATTTTTCCTGGTTTCCTATTTCCTTTCACTCTGCTCTCCTTTTCTAATTACTTTCCTTCCCTCTTCCCATTATCACGTTCTTTCCCCTTTTCCTTTGTTCACCATGTTTTTTTTATCTATTCCTCTTCATTCAACACATTTCATTTCATTCCTCATACATTTTGGATCTTACAGTTTCTAGTTTTTAAAGATTACCACATTTAACATTATCTCTTGGTCCTTATTGAGTTTCAAACAAGAATACTATAGGAAACAAGCTTGAGTTGTAAAAGGCAAGAGTGCTTACATCTAGTTAAAAGCCAAATTTATGTGAAACAAGAGTGGCATTACAACTTGTTGAGTGAAACACGTGAGTTGAGTGGTGAGGTCCTTTGATAATTGCTATTATCTCCCTCCTTTTTTTAAAAAAAACAATAACATTTCATATTAATGATGAGTGGATGCGAATCCAACAAAGAAGACTTCAATATATATATCAAGGTATTCATGAAGGCCATCAGAGATGAGTTCTTAAAACTCAAGATGGAAGTTGAATACTTAAAGTCATCTAAAGTATCTAGTAGTGATGAAGAGGTTATTAGATCTCGTTCGTCATCCTCAAAGAACAAGGGAAAATATTCAAATTATGATGTAGACATATCTGACCCAAAGATAAAGTACCCCACTTTCAAAGGCAACACAAATCTAGATACATATCTTGACTGGGAAATGAAGTTTGAGCAGCTTTTCAGACTAAATGATTCACCTAAAGAAAAGAAGGTAAAAGTTGCTTCACTTTAATTTACTAACTATGCTATTATTTGGTGGGAAGATTTACAGCTTAAAAGGTGTCTTAAAGGTAAAGGTCCACCTTGTACATGGGAGAAGTTAAAGAAGCTCATGCGTAAGAGGTATGTTTCCAGTTACTACTGAGAGCTAACAGGAAAGTTGTGGCTATTTAGCCAATGCTTTATGGTTGTGGATGAGTATGACATGAGTTTGATCTTCTCAAGATGTGTGCTAGAGTACAAGAAGGAGAAGAAGCAAGTATGACTAGAATTATTGATGGCTTAAGGCTTAAAATTAGAGATAAAGTGGAGATGTACACTTTTGTTGATAAAGAAGAGTTGGTGCATAAAGCCATTAAAGTTGAGCAGTAAATTAAAGACAAACACTCCAAATCCTCATCTTATGGCTGGAGAGACTCTAAAACAAGCTCCAAGTGGAAGGATTTTAAGGCTAAGGATGAAGCAAGGTTCACACCTAAGGCCAAGGAGGAATCCAAGCCAAAAACTGATGGTGGTAAGAAACATAACTCTACAACTTTCTCTTTTGATAAGACCTTCCAATGTTTTAGATGTCATGGCAAGTGGCATATTGCCTCCCAATGTTCTAATAAAAGAGCTATGATTGTCAAAGATAATGGCGAGCATGATAATGTTCATTCTAGTGATGAAAGTGATGATGACATGCCCTCTTTGGTGATTGATTCTGAATTGGAGTTTAATATAGTTGAGCCCATTAAAGGAGAAGCATTAGTGGCTAGGAGAGCTCTCAACATGCAACCAAAGGAAGATAATGAGCAAGAGCAACATGAGATCATCTTCCATAATAGATGCTTCATCAAGAATAAGGTATGTAGCATGATTATTGATAGTGGTAGTATTACCAATGTTGCTAGTACCTTACTTGTTGATAAGTTGGATTTTCCTATAATGAAGCATCCCAAGCCTTGTAAATTGCAATGGTTGAATGATAGTGCTAAAGCTAAAGTCACTAAGTAAGTTCTAGTTTCTTTTTTTATTGGAAATTATCATGATGAAGTTCTATATGATGTGGTCTCTATGCTTGCAGGGCATCTTTTACTAAGAAGGCCATGTCAATTTGATAGTAGGGTACATCATGATTGCTACAAGAATTGTTATTCTTTACCCTTCAATGGTAAAATCGTTGTATTGAAAGACTTGGATAGATTATTAGATACTATGTGTAATGAAGAATCACCTTCTTTAGCATGTGCTGTCCAAATGATGCCATATGAAAGACTTGAGTCTAATGGTGTAAAGTGGAAGGAATTGATAATGGGAAAGGAAGAATTTTTCCCCAATAGTGATGCTCTTAAGCAAACGTTATACAAGTATAGTGTTGCCCATAATTTTGTATATAAGTATGTCAAAAACAACAAGCAGAAAATCATTGTGCAATGCATGGTTGATGGATGTCCATGGTACTTGGGAGCATACTCAATGGGAAGATGACAAGATACAGAATTTATAATTATCAAGACTTTCAAAGATGATCACATGCATTCTGCACAAGACAATCTAGTTTTACCTCATGCAAAAATATCGAAGCTCACATCATCAATCATGCTGGACATCTTAAGGTGTAACATTGACACGAATGCAAATGAGATTATGAGATACATGCATAGAGAATATGAGGTGCATCTAAATTATTCTCAAGCATACAGGGGGAAAGAAAGAGCATTGAGGGAAATACATCGTCAGCCAAAGCATTCCTATATGGCAATTCCTTGGATATGTGATAGGCTAGTTTAGACTAATATAGATACAGTTGCTAAATGTAAGTTGTCAGCAAATTTTGAGAGTGTTTTCATTACTTATGGATGCTCGATCATAGGGTTCTTACAAGGGTATAGACCCATACTTTATGTAGATGGATGTCATCTTAGTGGTCCTTACAATGGAACATTGGTTTTAGCTAATGCATATGATGCTAATGATCAATTGTATCATTTGGCATATGGCATAGTCGACAAGGAAACACATGTGAATTGGAGTTGCTTTCTCCAGAATTTGAAGGATTGCATAGGTACAAGGGAGATCACAATAATGTTTGACATGAATCCTTCAATTAATAGTGTTGTTTGTGATATATTTGATGGTGATAGACATGCATTTTGTTATAGGCATGTGAAAGAAAATTTTTGTGCAAAATATGTAAAGTGCAACAGAGGAAGGGTACGGATTGGTGAGAATAACAAGGAGGATGTACTAAAGATGCTTAACGCAATCGGTTATGCAAGGATGTACTAAATTTTCTACATGAATTTAGATGTAAAAATGTGTCTGATAACATTCCCACCATTCTTCTTTTGATCAGCAACTAAAGTCTTGGCCACCATTGAAACCATCTACATGATACGCATACAAAAGAAAGCATCAGTACACAAATGAAAAATAAGAATGTAGAGAATTATTTGGCATAGTACATCATTCACTTACAATGCTATTAATCCACACTCTTGGTCGAAGACATTGCAACTCTTTCCATGTGAGGAAGTAGCCATGCATCACAACATATTCCCTTAATGAAAACAATCCACACATTAGTTCAATTATCATTATGCCGTAAAATTAAAGCATCCAAGTACCAAAAATATGTAAAACTTACTCGGTGACCTCTTCTTTTGTACAAGAGTTTGTACACAATTGAAATATAATGTAAATGTCTTCATATTTCTTCTTCTTCCTATCTTTTTCTTTGTATCAATCCATGGAAATTTTCAAAATGAGCTTGGAAGAATTTTCCTTTTCAGCTTTCCTACTATCATGGGACTTTATCTACCATCCTTATCTCCTTTGACCAAATCATCTTCAACTTGTACATCAACATGCTACCCTCGCTTACCTTCATATTCTTCCTGATCATCATCATCTTCATTTCCTTAACTATTTGAATCTGCATCCACAAATTCTATGCCCTTTTCACCTTCGCTGTCATGTTCATCCTTGTCATCATCGTCACTCTTCAATTTTAGAATCCCCCCCAATCTATTTCCTCTTCATCTTCTTTAGATGCAGCTGGCTGGTTAGAGAGCACGCAGTTCCTCCCCAATCATGACAACTAGCCTAACATAAATTCGTTGTAATTCCTAAAACATATAACTTTTATTAACAATATGATATTTACATATAATACATTAGGCTATGTAAAAGTAAAGGTGTTCCATTCTCATCGGGGGAGTAAGGTTTATCTGTGGATTAAAGATTGTACAACCATGTTAGGTTGCATTTTTGCCACCATGAAGTAGCCCTTTTCTACTCTCTTTCTCAATCATCACTCTACTCTTCCCCCTGTCATCATTCAAATATGTCATGGCATCATCATCATTAGAGCATTTTAGTTTTTCCAAAGGGAAATGTTACAAACAAAACAGCTATTTAAGAAGGAAACAAACAAGCATTAGTTCACTGGAGTTAGTGTATTCCAAAAAAAGCAAAAAAAGGCCATTTACCATTAGGAAGTATATACATCCACCAATTGTTTTCCTCTCTTTACCATTCCCTTTACCAAAATCCCTTTTAAAATTCACAATTGAATTGCAAAGTTCTTTGAAGACAAAAGAATACCAATCAAACCTACCAAGTGCATCCTTCAAGACTGTCATCACCTTCAAAACACAGTCACTAATATAAATGCTTCCACTTGGCACTAAAAATGTTCCCAATGCAAATACAACAAAATAGAACTCAAAATTTACATCACATTTTCCTAATAGAAGATTTCCAATTTGTTTATATTTCACACTGCCATATGCACTCTTGAAATCACTTAAAATAGGATCTTCATCATCAACATTTACTTCGATCTCATCACCTCTGCTAGGTAAACCCATCAATTCACTCACATCTTTCGGCCTATAGAATGAGTCTACCCTCTTATTGTGGCTTGATTTGTTGGTGGGTCAAAACATCTCATGAACTTGGCACATAGGTCACGGTTTATCACATAGCAACAAATGTTCACCAACTTGTCAAACCCAATTTTCTTCATCCTTTCCATTAACTTAGGTCTACCCTTAAAGGTATTGCAAATTGCCATAAACTTTTTTGGCGCGCATTTTGTATGGAGTGGAACAACATACTGCCTCCCTTTACCCTGGACTCTTAATGCCTTAGCCCGTTCAATGTATCGCTCCTCTTCTTATCGCTCAACTTATTCCAAGCATCTCTCACTTCTTTATTGACCTCTTTAAATGACTTCACCTCCTCACCATCGTCCCCCTTCCCCTTTCCTTTTCCTTCTACTTCTACTTCTTCTCATACTTCTTCTTCTTGTGAAATTCTTCACTAAACAAATTGTAACCAGAGAAGCTTGGTGCCCTTGGTCCAATTTTTTCTTTTCCCCTCTTCCTTTTCTCTAACTTCTTCAAGTTTTGCAGTTCAAGTTCAACTAATTAAGAAAGAAAACATTCAAAACACACAATTCATAAATTTTGCAATTAAAGTTCTACTCATAAATCCACAACATTAACAATTAAACCAATAACGGCGCAAGCTTCAAGCATATTGAAATAAATTAACTCTCTCCAGGATTTTAACAAAGTATCAAAACATGTTGAATTAATGCACATAAGAAAATACATTTAATTTTTTTTAACAGAAAGCAGTCCAATTCAAGCCATCCTAAAGGCACCCCTCAAAGAAATTTCTTGGCTTTTAGTCATACTGTAATTTGCATGTCATAACAATTTTTGGATTGATTAGACGATTTTTAATGTACTTATAAGTACATTAAAAAATCATAAGCCAAGGCAAAATTGAGCAAGGCAAAAAAAGGGGGAATGCAATCCTTAGGGATAGACACAACATGGAAAAAGACAATATAAAAAAATCATAATCACCTAATGCAAAAAAAAAAAAACAAGAAGATGGGAACCTCAAGCGATAGTGGCTGGAACGAAAGCGAACCTTGAACACGGCGGAATCGAAGATGGACGATGTGAAGCTTGAGCATGCTGGCAAAATTGAAGATGGCGACAAATTAGCTGGAATCAAAGAAAGGAACAACAGATAATGACGGCCTAGAATTGACGAACTAGCTGGAGTCGAAGACGACGAATCTTGAAATTGAAAATGGCTATGAGAGTGAATGAGTGAAAGGAAGGGGACGAAGGCGACCAAATGGTTGGGCTTCTCTACGGCGACGACAAGAGTGATCAGTGAAAGAAGGCAACTTAAAACATGATTTTACAATTAAATAAGTTTTTTTAAAATAGGAAGAAGAAATTAAAAACATTAAGGTATAATGGTAATTGAACCTATGCAATGTATTACAATGAAGTCCCATAGGACTTGACAATAAATATACGATTTTGTGGAACTGTTTAATCATAAAATCCCTTACACAGAACTTTAGTGTCATTTTCCCTCATTTTAATTAATTACGTGTCATTTATTTATAAAATAAAATGCTTATGTACTGTGGGAAGAAAACTTCCATGTTGATTCTGTTTGTTTAAGGATGAAATTGCTCAATTTTTTTATTATATTAGGGATGAAATTAAATTTTTGTAGGTGCCGATTGCACCTTCAAAAAATTTTCAAGGTTATAATGACAAATGTACCCTTCTTAAACTCTTAAGTTGCTCATTCAATCTGATTTATTTATAAGGTAGATGAATTAATAAAATTTTATCAAGTGAATTTGTAGCATTTTAAGGGATTTTAGTGCTATTATTGGGCTTTTATTGAGTTTAATTGCATTAATTATAATTAAAGGCAATTGCATGAAATTAAAGCTAATTGAGGGTAAAATGGTCACACTTTTTATCATTTTGTTAAATAATTGATCGTTAGGATTTTTGATACTACTTAATGTTAATTGTCATTGTAAGTGCCCTTGGAAGAATTTGGGATCAAAAGATGAATTAAAAAAAAAGCATTTCATGACTCAAATTAATGACAGACAAGGACCTAAATTAATAGCAGAAAAGGATCTGAAATTCAAAAATGTTAGTGAAGGACCATACTAATGCAAATCCAAATTCCATAAATGTTAGTGGAGGACCAAAACTAATGTCAGATAAGGACTTGAACTTCAGAAACTCCAGTGAAGGACCAAATGTGTTCAACTTCTTTTTTTTTTTTTTTTTTTAACTCTAAATCAGTTTTTCTAGGGTATATATATACATATCATATTCGAAGGAAAAATGGATGCACATGGCAAACGCACTGAGCCAGTAATTGTGCACCCATTTTTTTTCTTCTTCCACAAGAACCCATTCCTCCATCATCAACCCAACAACACCATCTCCACTCTCCTTTTCTCTCACTCTCCTCCCACAACATCTTCAACCTTCACAGCTTCCCTTCATGGCAGCTATTAATAGATTGTTTATTTTGGAATTCTTTATGGAAAATCTTGGTTAGTAGTATATAATTCTCCAACTAAACAACAATGACAGGAGCTTGAGTCTTCAAAAGGGAGTTTTACTTATTTTAGTTTTCTTTCCAATAATTGTTTAACAATTCCTAGGTCTTAGGATAGTTTTTCTAATTATTGAAACAATTTTATTGTTTAATCTGATTATATTTTGAAGATTATTATGGTTGGATTACTGTTTAACACTTGATATTGGACTGATTATAGCTTTAATTTCAATTATAATATTGTGGTATGACATTTATATTGATTTTGGAGTTAGTATATTGTGATTTTTTAAAGTAGCTTGAAATCTTAGATCATATTATTTCTTGCTAACTTTAATTATGTTATTTTAAATTTAAGAGTTACAAATAAACATTGATTTTTATCATTCTTAATTCCATTTTGCTATTCTGGTTGCAGTTAGTAAGTTGAAATTTTGGAAAATATTTTATGACAATTAGAAGTGGCTCGGTTACTGAATTAAAGCTTAATTATAATTCTTAATTCATTATTTTAACTCCTGTATCTATTGAAATAAGAATTGTTTGTGTTGTTAAGTTGGATAATTGGTTGCTATTATTATTTATTTGTGTGTTTCGTTTATATTTGTTTTTTTAACCATCATTCATTTTCATCAATTTCATATAAAGATATAAAAAAGAAGTATTTTAATTTCAGTTTAATTTATAATATTTAGTTAGCAATTCCTCAAATTAATTTTTAGTTTAGGTTGTTTCATTTATTTACTTGGATTTAAATTTCATTTTTCGGCTCTTAAAGTGAATACGACCCAAATTATAACTATATTACATTAGTTCGGTTAATTTTTTGAAGTGAATCTAAAACGTTAATCGATTCTTCAATAGAAAAAGAATATTTTATTTGTTTATATTTATAAATCACATTATTAAATTTTTAATGTGAATGTATAATGTTACTCTTAATTTACTATTTGTTGAATTTACTTTCATGTTATAGTGGGTATTGAATTGGAATGGAGTTAAAAAGTTGTTAAATTTTAACGTATAGTTAATAATGTTTAAGGTTTACCTTGTAAATAGTTATATGTTAGAAGTAATTTACAAAACTATTTAATTGACACATTTGGGAAAAATGATATAAAAATTTAAAACTAATATTTCAACATCCAGCCAGAAAGTTCTCTGCGGGAATAAAAGGAAACAGTGACCCGAGTTTACACGTGGAAAACTTTTATTGGACGAACTAACGTGGCTCCATATTCCCCAAACAGGAGCACGGTGCGCTGTCGAGTACCGGAGCATTGTTCTCCGTTTTCGATTTCTCCTCCAACGACGACTTTCGTTTCTTTTTCGCTCCTTCGTCTCGAAATGTTCTACTCAGTTTGGAAGCAAAGAACAATACATGGTAATGAAGAATTCTTTCGCTTCGCATTATCGGTGGCTTGTGTTTTGCATTCTTTGCGCCTCTTTGTTTCTGCTGGCGCCGAAGGTTTCCCCAAGCTCACCATCTACTCATCACTCTGATCATGTATGTAAGAGTTCTTGTTTCTTTCTTCTTCTCCCCGATTGGAAATTAAACCCATTTGTGGTTTCTATTGACTGTTTAGACAACTACTCAAGTTAGTTAAGTTTTATATGAACTTCGGAGCATCCTTAAATTAGACCCATTTAGTTAAATGAGTTGGAACATTGCTTATGATTAAGAATCGCCAGGTTAATGGGGTTTTATGCTTTGAGAATTGCTTGCTTATAATTTTTAAACGCTTTCTTCACTCAAGCTAGTTGAATGCAGGCAGAGCTGATTCACTGTACTCTTTTTGGTCCACTTGGTCTGTTCATTATTCGATCAGGCTT
>QFDD01007541.1:0-16647 GCA_006871305.1 Vachellia collinsii
TATCCAATATCATTGTCTATGTTTTATCAACTTATGATTTGGATAGTTTGATTAATGAAGGTTTGAAAAGAAAATTTTTGAAACACCCAATTCACCCCCCCTCTTGGGTGTCGGTCGATCCTAACAGGAGTTTGGGAGGCATGCATTGCTTCCACTTCATGCACTATCCATTGACTCAAAAGGTCCAATCTTCAAGGAGACTCAATGCAAAAATCCCTCATTCGAAGTGGGAGATTTCATCATGGCTTATGTGCCTCACTTCTCTACCCCACTTGAGGAGTTCAAGGAGACATGGATTGGTCCTTTAGAGGTAGTTGCGAAAGGTGGGAAAAGACCCTACAAATTGAAAGATGGTTATGGAGGACACTTCCACACCTGAGCCAATCGCATCTATATTTACCATGAGAGCTACAAACCTCCATAATAAGGTTGTACCTTTTCCTTCACTTGTTCTTGTAAACCTCCATGATGGCTTGAGATTGTTTGATGCATAATTACATGATAAAGAACAAGTGTGGGGGAGGGTATTTCTAGTAAAAAGAAAGTAGCCACTTGTGAGTCTAGTGTGTATTGTTTTTGTTTGTATTGTGTGTTAAGGATATAGTTGTAACTATTTCTTCACATTGATCTTTTATTACTGCTTCGAGCTCCATTGTTCATCACTAGTCTATGTTTACATTGAGGACAATGTAAGGGATAAGTGTGGGGGGAGGTTATGTTGTGTTTTTGGATATTAAACAACTCTCTTTTGTATGTACTAAAGTGCCAAAATGTGCTAAATTTGAAATTTTTTTGCAAAGTTTTAGCCTAAACTCCTAGCTAAATTGCACATTTTTGACCTTGAAAAAGTAGTTTTGAAATAAATACTCAATGGAAGCATCAAAATACCCAAAATCCTACACTTTAGCCCTTTGAACCTTAGCTGCACGAAATTTACCAAAAATGGGAGGAAATGGAATTTTTGCATGACTTCTTTGCACATACATGCATAATTCCACTCCTACACCACTTTCCACTATTTAATGACAGCAATACATGCATCCACTGCTTTGTCAATCTTGGTTCAGTAGTAAGAATGTCATACCTCCTTTAGCTTCCCTTGATATATATTAGAGACTTCTAATGAACCACTTTAAGACTTTCTAATATCTACAATTAGTAAACCAAGTGAAATTTAAAAAACGTTTCTCGCATTACTATTCATTTTCACTATTCACTTGGTAAAAATTCTGAAATTTAGGTCATCTTTGAAAAACCATAACTAATTCTAGAAAAATCAAAATTAAGTGGTTCAAGTCTCCAATTGAAGCTTATACAATTAAAATGTGGTTCCATTGATACAGTTTAATGCGTCAAGTTGCACTATCATTTTTGGATTTTCCAGCATTTTACCAGATTTTCTTTAAACTTTGAAAATACATAACCTTTTGTGTACACATCCAAATTAGGCAAACTATGGGTCATTTTAAAGCTTGGGATGTGTAATATTTAACTGAAAAGTTTCATAAAATTTAGATCTTGTTTTCTCTACTTTCAACTTAGCTCAACTTAAGGGTTTATTAAGGATGTTGGACCCTTCTTCCACTTAACATACTTAACATGGATGCTTAACATACTCAACATAATTATCCAACACTCACATAATGCACCACATGCTAAAATTGCTGACACATAAAATTATACATCACAACTTGGGTACTTTATTTATAAACTTTATCTCATAAGCACATTTTCATATTAACTTGAGTCATTCCTCCACCTTTAGGACTTGTTCTTCTTATCTTTGCCTTTACTTGAATATGGGCCTAGAGGTTTGTATTTTTGGGGAAAATGAGATTTCTTGGAAATCTCAGTAGCAAAGTGTACTAACAGGCACATTAATATGCATAATTATTACTATAACTATCCATGATTATGAGCATATCTTATTACATATTGCTAAACTAAACTAGCATATGGCCAATGCATAACTTAAGCAAATATTTGCATGTTAATATCACATAGCTCAATCAACTCATACAATCATGGAAAACAATCATAAGCATTATTAATGTAAGAGTCAGTACAGTTGCTACCTGATATACTTGGGTTAGCCTGCGCTTACTTTGCTCTGATCTCCTGAGTTTGGTAGACTCTCCTGATGTCTCCTACATATCTGGATTGCTCTTTTCCTCTTCATTTTTCTTCCTCTCCCTTTTCTCTTTCCCCTTTTTCATTCCTTTTTCTTTCTCTTTCTTTCTTTTCCTCTCTTCCTTTTCCTCTGTGCTTCCTCTCCTCACATTGGCTATCCTATTTATACCACTACTTGGCTTAGCGTGCAAGCATCTTTGCTTGCTTGCCACATATAAGAATTTTTTTTAACAAGCTCCACCTTTAGGGTTCCATTGATATATGATAATACAACTTTTTACCAAAAAATTTTCTTGCATAAATACCACCTCTTTTTGCTCTTTCATATGGTATACTAATAACACCAATTAGATAGCTCTAAGTCTCTTAAATTAATTGTTTTATTTTTCTCCTTTAATTTCCTTTTCACTTGGAGGCCAAGTAAAATGATCCAAAATTTTTTTTTGGGAATCCTCTTATCTCTTGACCAATCCATCAGCATAGGAAATTCTCATAATTCAAGAGGTACTTTACTAATTTTTCTCCATCTCAAATTTTTTCTGGAAATACCTTTTCAGGACTTCCCTGATCTTTCCCTTTGTTGAGCTTTCCTGTACTTTTCATTTTCTTACAAGCAAACTACTTTAAACTAAGCCTGAAACTATTTTTACAAATTCACATACTCATCAAGCTATTATTCCCCATTTTTACCATAATTATTTATGGCCTCTAAGTATTTTAAATAATTATATTTGGCCCAAAATCCATAAGTAGCCAAATATTAATTAATTACTAAAAATCCAATCTGAGGTTATTTCTACTCATTTAATCTCAATCTTGTCTCAAATATACTTCAGGGGATTATTCTGCACGTTTCTGTGCCTTAGGCATTTTTTCCTGATATGGGCAAAGTTACCAAAATACACTTACTTGTTACCAAAGTGACTTCATCAAAATTACCATCTTGTCCTTACTTAATGGCCAATTAACCTTCATCAAAATTACGACTCTATCCTTACTTGGAGACCAAGCTTTAGTTATTTGTTGGCTAAGTAACTCCTCTTCTAACCTTTTAACCTTTCGGTTCTAGGAAGATATCTCTGACTTTTTTCTTGGGAATAATTTTATAATTTTCTATAATTTCTAAGCCATTCATCCTTGTTTTGAAATCAGATATATGAGGCCTCTGGATATTTTAAATAATTATATTTAATTATTTATTTATTAAATATTTGAATTTAAATAACCTTTAAAATTCCCATAAATGTTATTCTTATCATTCTGACCTGAACCAGTCATCAATTAATGATCAGTGGATTTTTCTCTATCTTTTGGGACTTTGTAAAATTTTCTGATATTTTGGTCAAACTTTAACCAAAATGCCCTTTGAATTTTCATTAATTACCAAAATACCCTTTAATTTCATGAATGGCAATTTGGTACCCGTATCTCAATATTTCCACTTTAGTCCCATTCTTAAAATAACTCTTCAGTCCTTGAATTTCCAAAATGACCATTTTGCCTTTGTTTTTCTGTATTTGGTAGAGTAGCATTTTTACTTTTCTGGACCCTTAGTAACTTATTTAGCCTTTATATCAAATTATCGAAAACCTGGATATTACAAAGAACAAGGGTTTAGTGCCAAAATGTCATAACTAACTCAAATAAACTCAAACTTATTAGCAACATGTCATAAAACATGCATAGAGTTTATTTACGGCACTTATTACTTGTAATTCCTACAAATTCCCAATTCTCTCATAAACCCTCATCATCAAAACAGCCAAGATAATCCCTCATCAAGAAAATAAACCAATTAAATGAGATATTAGAGGCCATAGATAACTTTAATAGGAAGAAATCAAGCTAAAATATCAACTTACCTTTCACTTTGGCTTGACTTTTCACTTCCTCTTGTGCTTCCTTTTCTTCACTGCCACTCATTCTCTCTCTCTCTCTCTCTCTCTCTATAGTGCTGCATAAAATGGGGCAAAAAAGGGACTTAAGACACTTATAAAATCTGATCCCATGTGTTAAAATGTCTATTGGGCCCTACATGTGTCAAAATGCCCCTTATCTTGCCATAATTTACATTTCTGTCATTGGTCTATTCTCACTCCTCCATCTTTAATGAGATGAGGAAAAGTGGCATTTTCACATTAACACAATTTCATATTTCCCAAAATATCCTTACTTTAATTGATTTTCAACTATCGAAAATGCTTTTCGGGAATTTTTTAATCACTATGGCCATATCAAACCCTAAAAAATTCCCATAATTCATAAGCTCATTAGGGTATTTTTCTCTTCTCAAAACTCATTTCAGAATGTGCTTAACTAATTTTCCTCCGAAAACCCTGATTAGGCAATTTTAGGTCTTTCGTACTACCATTATGGCAAACTTTTTTTAACTTTCTACTAAGAACAATTTCATAAATTAGGACATTCCAAAAAATAATTTTAGCCACTTTAACATTACATTTATGAGGCCTCTAAATAATTTAAATAAAAATATTTGGCTAAAAAATCATTAAATAGCCAAAATATTATTTACCATAAACATTTTCCGCAAAGGGCATTTCTGTCCATTTAAACTTAACTGAGCCTTAATTACTAATCAGTGACTTTTTCTCTACCTTCTGGTGCCTGAGGTCATTTTCTGGTATTTTGGTCAAAATTACCAAAATGCCCTTGATTTTTCTCAAGATGACCATTTCGTCCTTACGTTTTCGTTGCTAGCAAAATGGCACCTTTGGCATCTCTTATGCTTCTATTCACTCTTCGAACCCTTTCTTACTCTGTAGCCCCTGATTTATCCCTTATCCTCAGTGATAGAAAATTGAGGATGTTACAACAACGATTTTAAATACAAACCTTTTATGCCTATCACACAAGTAGCTGGAATCAATATGAGATACACTTATCCTTACACTTATGCCTAAAATGGCAGGGCTAAGGGAAAATACATACACATAGTGGAAATAGGCCTCACTCTCTTTGCCCAATCCCATCTACTACTCACATACTGGACATATGCTTTCCAAGTGGCTATGCACTTAATAAATCGCTTGCCCACACCAATCTTAAATGATTCTCCTCCTCTGGTCCAACTTTACAAAAAGGATACAGACTACAAGGCACTACAACTGTAATATCTAGGTTTTCAATAATTTGGATATAAAGGCTAAACGAGTAGCTAAAGACTGATCAAGAGTCAGAAGGATGAAAGGAAAGGAAAGAAAGAGTAAAAATGCTATTTTACCAAACGTAGAAAAAGTAAGGGCAAAATGGTCATTATGAAGAAGTAAGGGACTAAAGCGTCACTTTGGAAATTCAAGGAACCTAAGGGTCAATTTAAAATGGGACTAAGGGAGAATTTTGAAATTTGAGGGATCAAATTGCCATTTAAGGAATTCAAGGGCAATTTGGTAAATAAGTGCAAGTCCAAGAGTATTTGGTCGAAGTTTGACCAAAATATCAAAAAAAGTTTTAGGATACCATTGGATAGAGAAAAATTCACTAATCGGTAATTGAGGCTTGGTTTGAGTTAAAATGATCAAAATAACCTTTGCAGGAATTTTAAAGGTCATTTAATTTTTGGCTATTTAATAAATAGTTAGTCAAAAATAATTATTTAAAATACCTATAAGCCACAAATATCTAATCTCAAAGCAAGGGAAAATAGCTAAAAAATTATAGTATTTTATAAAATTGTTTCCAAGAAAAAGTGAGGAACATTTTCCCCGATCAGAAAGAAAAGGCCCGAAAAAACCCCAAATTAGAGTTTTCTTTAAAAATTAATTAAAGACATTCTGGAAAGCATTTTGAGGAGAGAAAAATCAAGGAGTATCAGATGAAATTAGGGAACTTTTAATGACCCTGAATCAGTCAAGTGATATAGAAATTACCGAAAAGCATTTTCAATGTCATAAAGTTACTTTATGGAAGTGTAAAGTTTTTTTATGGAAGTGTAAAGTTTTATAAAGTGAGAGGTGGAGTTCCATATTTTTCCACTTGTAATAGCCCTATTCCAAGAGTAAAAAAGGGTGAAAATACCATAGCAAGTGGTGAATTATAGCCATGTAAAATTTTTTTTTATTGAATGCAATTGGAACCCACAAATTTACCACATCTTGCCACTTGAATAAAACAGAGTTTGAGACCACTATTGCTCCATTTCTTCAGCCATTTCAGTCGGCCAAGTGCAGAAGGAAAGGAGAAAATGACGTGAAAGGAAGGAGGAGCAAGAGAGAAAGAATCAACAAGAAATCAATCCTATAGTTTTATTTTTGCATATTCTTGATCCTTAATCTCACCTCTTCAATCCTATAGTTTTATTTTTGTGTTTGGTAATGGAAAATGGCTGCTGGAAAAATCTCATTTTAGAGAGAGAAAAGTGAGAAAAATAGGGATTTAGAAGAAAAGATTGATAGGGAAATGATACATGCATGTTATGGAGTTGATTGATGGTTGTTTTGTGTTATTTTGATGCTTGTGTGAATTTTGGGATTTCAATCCCTAAAGAGGCATGCTGTCCATTTTCTATAAGCATGGGAAATGATGTTTTTGAGCTCAATAATGCATGAGAAGAGGCCTAGGAGCAAGATTATGCAATCATATAAGAAGAGGAATTGAAAAATCACAAAACCCATGTTTATATGAATATTTGTTCAGACCTGGTTCATGGGGGAAGAATGTGATTTTGATGATTTTGATGCTTTTAATGGATTTAGAAGGAAAAATTGTGTAGGGTATAAGTGAGAAAACAATTTTGGAAGCATTAGAATCAATTTTGGCAAGTTTGAGAACTTTAGGACCCTTAAAGCTCAAAAGAGATTTTGGGAGATTTAAGTGTTTTAATGCATTATAATGGCTTGTTATTAATGCCAAATGCATTATAATGATGTGTAGGAATTTTAAGTTCCAAGAGGAATTTTAAAGATCAAAAGGGAGTCAACCAAATTCAAGAGCAAATCAAGCATTCAAGGTAGCAAAGTTACTAACTTTACATTCATGCTAGGTGAAATCTTTGTCCCTGTAATGATGTGTGGTTCTGTAGTCCTTTAGTATTTTCTTCTAAGATGCACTCCACATACTCAAACATGGCGCGTCTTTTCAACCCAGATGCTATATTCTCAGGAGAGACTCTATACTCTGAGCTTGGATCCTCAAATTGCCCTTGTGACCTATTTGAACCTCTGGATGATGCTAACGTATTGGACCCTACTTTGAAGGGAGTATCCTTTTGATTCTCTTCCATATGTGGATGAACCATGGCAAGGGGTTGTTCCATTAGAGCAACAGGTACAACTCCATGATTCACCGAAGGATCAAAGTACAAGCTTATGCTCGCTGCAGTCAAACTATCATAGGTCCTATGTCTAGATAGTTGAGTCACCTCAGTACTCGTTCGACTCATCTTTCCTACTCATAAACTTAGTTAAAACAAGTCCAATACACATCCAGTACAAACAAGTCACAATTACACTGGAAATCAAGCACATAATAGTTCTATCTTAGCCAGAACCAAGCTCTGATACCTGTCGAGATAATGTTTTGATGATGACAATTATATTTTTAAACTTATGAAACACTTTAAGTAATTTTCGAGTTTTAGTGAAAGTGTTGAGAATACTCGAGTTATAAGGGTCAATACTTGAGTACCATTGTGTAAAATGATTTCAAAACTCAACACTCTCAAGAGAACTCAAGTTTTTGTGAAAGTGTTGTCAAAACTTGAGTTCTGAGAGTCAATACTAGAGTATCGAGTATTGAAACAAGTTCCAGAAATTCCAAACTCTCAGTAGAACCCAAGTTTTAATGAAAGTGTTGACAACACTTGAGTTTTGAGTGACAAAACTAAAGTTTCGAGTGCCAAAACTGTTTTAGAAAACCAAAACTTTCAATGGAACTCAAGTTTTAATGGAAGTGTTGTTGAAACTCGAGTTATGGCTTGTAGAACTCAAGTATTGAGCTCTGAAAAATCTTTGAACTACAAAACTTCTTTAAAAACTTGAAGTGTTAACAAAAGTTTTGATACAACTCAAGTTATGAGAAGCAGAATTCGAGTTTCAAAGTGTGAAAATCTTTTGAACCTCAGAACTTCTTTCAAAACTTGAAGTTTCAACAAAAGTATTGCTAAAACTCAAGTCCAGTGATACAAAACTCGAGTTTCGAGCCTAAAATTTGTCTTTAGGCTGAATACTTCAAATGAAACTCGATGAGCAATGACAGTGATGATTTCAAATACTTAGAACTTGAAGTTTTAGAGTATGAAACTCGAGTATCGAAGAACTTGCAAAGTTTTAGCTTACAGAAACTTATGTAAACTCGAGTTTTATTGTCTACAACTCAAGTATTGACAAAAATTTTGTTAGAACTCGATGAGCATTGAAAGTATTGTCTCAAATTAACTTAGAAACACTCAAGTTTCTTTTTAATCACTCGAGTAATGAGAGAACTTCCAACCTTTATCTTCAGAACTCGAGTATTAACAAAAGTGTTCTGAATTCTTCACTGTTATTTCTTCAAACACTCAAGTTTTGTTGTTTATCACTCCAGTACTCTTTTACTGACACTGATTCAGAGTGTCAAAGCTTTTCATTATTCTCAAATCTTTCCTTCTTTATGCTTCATTTATTTGAATCTCATCTGCTCTCATAAATGCTCATTTATTTTAATGATTAACAGAGTATGGAACATTTGATTGTCTCACCGGAAAAGGATCCAACGGACATAATCACAGAGACGAGCATACCTCATGTCAGAAGCATTTAATGAGAGAAGTTGAACAACGAAGATGAGAGTAATGGAAACCTGAATGTTTCTAATGGATATTTATTACTTCCCAACTATAAAAGGAGAAGCATTCAAGTCCAGAAAGTAGAGAATACAACTACTGAGATATTCATTTATTGTTCTTCATCTACCTCCTCTGTTTTCATTCTCACGATCATAAATACTTTAGTATTCATCATTTAATTTTCAGAAAGGAGAATATTCTTATTCAAACATTGATTCTGTGAGAGTTACTCAAGATTAGAGAAAAAATGTTCCTATCTCTGAGAACTAAGTTGCTTTGTTAAGAAATTAGCAAGATTTTATCAGAGTTAACTCTAGCCATCAAATAATACACAAAATCTGTACTTATCATACACTAAGGTGGAGAGGGACTCTCAATACATAACTTGAATATAATTTAAATATGGAGAAGGGGATGCTCTGGAATGAACTAAAAGGCGGTAGAACCAGCCAAGCTCAGTTCATCAGAGGAGGGCAAGGATATGATATAGAAATTAGATATGCAAAAAACTAAAATTTGATTTTATTGAATATATAAAACTTACAAAGAAGGGAGGAAAGAAGGTTGAAAGAGGAAGGGAGGAACTTCGTCACAGGAAATCTCTCTTAGGCAAGTGCTCAGAAGCTCTGTCTAAGTTCTGCCTTCAATAAAGAGAGTATAACATCCTTTATAGGCAAACGAAGTTACCTGTTTGAACAGTGTTTTGACTTAGAAACCGGTACTGTTTGAACAGTTTCAGTCATAACCCTGTTTGTACAGTTTAAAATCTACAGTAGCTGCCGACACTACAGTAATCTATAGTACATTACCGACACTACAGTAGCTGCCGAAACAACAGTAATCTATAGTACATTGCCGACAAAAAGAAAATTGAATCCTAGTCTTCGTCCAAATTGTTTTCAGGGGTTGTTGAAGATGAAGCCTGTTGACTTGTAGAAACTTGTTCTTGTTGCTGTAGGATCTGCAGCATTGAACTGAGTTGATTTATGAGATTAGTCTTATCTGTTGTTGAAGCCAGAATAGACTGCACTCTTTATTTTTGATTCAAAAACTTGCTTTGTTCCTTCATGCAGAGATACTGGGAATTTTGTTTGAACCATCTGTTCACAGCATCAGTATCTATACGTTTTGTTTCAAATTTGATCCACCATTTGACAGAGGTAAGTCTTTGTAGGATTGGTAAGAGATTTGAACCGTCAATTTTTGGGGAAAACTTGTAGCTCCAAGAGAAAATCCAGGCTACAGAGAGTTTTAGAGAAATAGTGAAGAGTGATTGGAAAAGAGTCTTCACCAATGTTAAATTTTTGTTTAAAATTTTCAAAGGCTTGTGAAACAACAGGCGGAAGGATCTCTGGTACAGGTCCAAAGAATGCCCACCAGTGTACAAACCAATGAGGGAATTGATACTTGGTTTTTGTTTTGAAATATATGAACCAAGTATGTCGGAAAAGTTTGCTTTGATCCCAAAAGACATTAGACCATGCATCAACATAATCCCAATAAGAATATCCTTCGGGCTCATAATTTATCCCAAAAAGTTTTTGTTTATGTAAATCTTGTCCCCACTGGGATGGAGTAAGGACTTGTAAAATTTGGAGAGTAGAATGAGTTATAATTGTTTCATCTTTGGGATCTTTTTTCCTGTCAATTTGACAAGATCCAGAATGAACCAATTTTAGCTCATAATATTCTCTTGTTTTTCTGAAATTAGTAGGTCGAAAATGCCATCCAGAAGGGAAGACATTAAATGCTACCTGGTTTGGGTTTGAGTGATAGAATTCGGGTTCTATCTGGACAATATTTCTTACCTCATTTTCCTTATGAAAATAAGGCATTTCAGCAGGTTGTTTTTGGACTTGAATAATTGCCTTTGAAGAAGAGGCAATAGTTTCTGATAGTTTGCCACAACGAGTGGTTTGGGAAGGGTCAAACTGTAGGTCATATTGTTGTTTTGAAATTTGTTGTAAAAAGGTTTTTTTAGGAAGTTTTTTCTGGGCAAACTTTTGAGCATAAGACTCAAGAGTTTGTTTGGTAGAAGGATTTTTTGTTTGTTTTTTCTGGATCGAAGATCCGGATGGAGTAGATGACTCCGTTGGTTTTGTTTGGTTATTGGATCCTTGTGTTTGGGATCCAAACTGCTGCATAAGTTGCTGCATTTTTTGCTCCATTTGCTCGGAGGAGATTGTTTGGTTTTGAGCATCTTGAAGAATGCTCGGTTGTTTTTCACTCTCTTTTTGATCAGGATCTTTCTTTTTTCTGGGCATTATGAGTGTAAACTCAGGTCTGGGTTCCCTGTAAGAACTCACGGGTAAGAAAGTCTGGAAGATAGTTTGAAGTACCTTTGATAGAATCAATTTCAAAGTCAAAGATACTTAAAATTGCTTGCCATTTGGCAAAAATCTGTTTTGATGCAAGATTTTTAACATCTTTTTGTAAAACATCTTTTGCAGATTTGCAATCAATGCGGATTAAAAACCTTTGGTTTAAAATATCATATTGAAATTTTGAAATGCATAAGACGATTGCCAAAATTTCTTTTTTTATCGTGGAATAGTTTTGTTGAGCACTATTCCAATGTTTTGAAGTGTAAGCAACAATTTCCTCTTTATTTTTGATCCTTTGTTTGAGAATGCCACCATAACCTATGTTAGAGGCATCCGTTTCAACAATTTTGAAGGCAGTAGGATCAGGAAGGCTTAAACAAGGAAGTGTTTTTACCCTTGATTTGATATGTCGCACAATATTTGAATGAATATCCGTCCAAGGAGGAGGATTAGTTTTGAGTCTTTCATGAAGAGGTTTAAGAAAGTTACTCAGTTGAGGAATAAAATCCGCAACATAGTTTAAACATCCTAAAAATCTTTGAAGTTGAGTTTTATCAATAATTTGGTCAGGAAATTTGTCAGCAAATTGAATTGCCCTTTCAATGGGATTGATAGATCCTTGGTGTATCCAATGATCGAGAAACTTAATTTTAGTTTGAAATAAGCTAATTTTTGGTTTCGAAATAACCAAACCATTGGCTTCAGCAATTCGAATAAATTTATCAATATGTTGAAAATGCTGTTCTACCGAACTGGAGTAGATGAGTACATCATCAATATAGATAATAATATACTTACTACTAGGATTAAAAATGTCATTCATAATCCTCTGAAATTCAGAAGGAGCATTTTTTAAACCAAAAGGCATAACATTCCATTCATACTGTCCAAATGGAATAGTAAAAGCGGTTTTATACCTATCTTTTTCAGAAATTTGTATTTGCCAAAATTCAGATTTCATATCAAATTTTGAAAATTTTTTTACTGAATACAATCGTTTCAATAAATCAGATTTATTGGGAATTGGATATCGAATCCATTGTAAGGCTTCATTTAAAGGTTTATAATTGATTACAAGTCTAGGAGCCCCCCGTTCAATCTCTGTATTTTTATTAACATAAAAAGCAGCACAAGACCATGGGCTTCTGGATTTTCTAATCAATTGTTTATCCAGGAGTTCTTGAATTTCCTTTTTACAGGTTTCAAGGATTTCTGGACTCATTTGAATAGGTCTAGCTTTGGTTGGAATTTTCTTTTCAGAAAAAGTGGGTTCATAAGGTAAATCCACAATATATTTTTTACGATCCCAAAAAGCGTTTGGCAAATATGAACAAATTGTTTTTTGTATTTTGTTAAAACAATTTTGAATTTACTGTTGAATTTTGGGTTGAGATAGGTGTGATTCAATCTGTTTAAAAGAAATATCATACTTTAAAAAATTTATTTGTTTAGTTTTTGCAGAAAGGAGGTTTAATTCTTTGATTCTGGGTCTTAGAGTAAAAGGGAATAATATTGTTTTTCCCAGATATTGTGTTGAAATTCCATCCTCGTTAGTGACATATGGAAATAATAACCTTGCGAAAGGTGCTCCAAGAATTATTTGGGTTCCCATATTTTTCATTAAGATGAATGGAGTTTCAAGTTTTAAACCTTCATTTTCAATACAACCTTGGAAATTTTGTATCTGACGTCTAAAGATGACCTATTGACGCCACTAAACCTTTCGGTTGTTTTTTCAAAATATTCTGTAGGGATGATTCCTTCATTAAATCAGTTAGAATCAGCACCTGTGTCAAATAAAACAGATTGTTCTAAAACAAAATCATTGTTGATAATGATCTTTGCTTGAATATAAAACTATTGAACTATGATTTTGGAAACTAAGTTTAGAAATGGTTCAGAAAGATCTTCATCTTCCTGATCAGATGTTGCTTTTTCAAGTTGCCCTGATTTTTGTGGTTTGGATGTTATATCATGGATTTGGGATATTACTGTTGCATGGGTTTCCTGCTGGAGTTTGATTAGTTTGATTTTAGATTTGAGATTTTGTACTTCAGAATGAAGATCTTGGAGAGTAACAGGTTTAATGGAGTGTTTAAATTTGTCGAGGACATTGGTCAAGTCATACTTATTGGTAGGTATAACTGGTTTAGAATTGGAAAATTCGGGAGTTTCTTTGAGAATATCTCTTAACTTGAGCAAATATTGCTTTTTTTCAGGATCAGGAAGTTTATTAATGATCTCTAATAAGACATCTTGGTCTTTTGAGATAACATTAATGGCTGAAGAAGAGCTTTCTGGGATATCATCATTTTGTATTATGTTAATATCCTCAGAGGAAGAAGTTTCAGCTTCAGTTTCAGATTCAGGAGGAGTTTTATTAAGAATATTGTTTATCTGCTCAAGAACAGATTCTTCAATATTCCTGATTTTTTTTAAATTTTCCAGCTAAATGACAATATTTTACATAATGTCCTGGTTTGCCACATTTGTAGCAAGTGTGTTTATTTTTGGGAAGGTCAAGTTTTGGCTTGGAATGAAATTCCTTTTGAAGCTTCCTAGGAGGTGTGGAGCGTTTATAACGATTATAAAGAGCTTTTTTATAATCAGGTTTGGATGGTTTACGTTGTCTTTCAGTTTGTTTACAGGCAGGGAGGCCGAATTGTTCACAGAAGGTGCCCAATTCTTTTCGGTTAATGGCTTTTTCTTTAGCAAGTTGGTGTTGAAGTTTGTCATCTTGACAGATCTTAAGAGCTGTTTTCTGGACATAAGAAATCAATTGCCCATATGTCAAATGTTCATAAGGGATGTTGCCATCATTTTGGTTTCTAAATTTTTCTCTAACCTTATCACCTAAAGATGTTGGTAATCCGGCTAGGAATTTTTCTTTCCAAAAGGGTTTATGAGCATCTTCCCTAGTGAGTACTCTGGACAGGAAAGTATCTCTATACCATCTGAAATCAGATAGAGTCCTGCACTTAAGGTTTGACAAGAGTTCAGCTTATTTATCCTTCCATATGGAGGGATCACCAACAAAATGTTTGATAATTGAAAAAATGAGAGTATTTACAGAATCAGGGATAGTTTGGCCATTAGAAGTAATGGGTGTTCCATCGGATTCTGTTTTGATGGTTTGGAAAATGGTATTTTTATCTGTAGAAGACTGATAATTGTCCCACCATCCTTTAAGTTGTCCAGTAAAACCAGCAACTAAAAGATTGGTAATTTGTTCATCAGAATAATTATGATGAGTTTGGTAAACAGTACTTACCATAGTCATCTACTGAAGAATTTGGAGGATGTTTGTTTCACTCTGACCATCTATGTTCCATTCATAGATACTGTCAGCATCATAAGCTTTAAAGTTTTGTGTGAAACGTTCTTCAATAAGAATATCCAGAGGACTGGCCCTTGGATAATAAAGTTTGGTAGGTTGTTTCCAGTGTTGTTGATTGATTTGAGGTTTTTCAGAATCAGAAGATTCTTTTTGAGAAATTTCATCAAAATTCATAACTTGTTGTGAAGACGATGATTGTTGGGGAGTTTTTGGAATAGTAGTTTGAAGTTGGCTGAGTTGTTGTTCGACTTGTCTTAATAAGCTAAGTCTATTAGTTTTAAAATCCTGTTTCATCTGAGAACTAAGTTGGAAAGGTTTGAAAAGAGGTGTTTCAATATGATGTTGTTGTAAAGCAATATTTGAAGAAGTTGATGTTTGAGTAAAATAATCACCTAACTGTTGGAAATATAAGTTAGTATAATTGTTTTGTTCAACAATTCGCTTGATATCTGTTGAATCAACAGGATTATCAAGATTTTTAAATCGAAAAGGTGCTGCTAACAACATTTGACCCTGGTCATCACGATGAGCAGGCACTTGAACAGTTTTTGGGGGTAAAAATTCTGAAGAAATATCTTCTCCTTCATAAGTTTTCCATTGTTTCTTAATAACATCTATGTTTTGGAAAAAAGGATATTGAATTTTTTGGGTTTGGGCATAAGCTTCAAACCAATCAAAAAATGGAATATTCATCTGGATTTTTTCAAGGAATCTATAGAATTTTTGTTGAATTTTATTTCTATCTGATCCTTTGAAATGTTTAAAAAACCATTCTCTTTGGAGAACATATTTTTCAGAGTAAAATTCATTTTGTAAGGATTTTTTGTCAATTTGAAAAATATTTTCTAAAACATTTATTCTTGGCTCAAAGTCGTTGACTTGAGGTTCGTTTCCTAAGGATGAATAAGTTGGAGAAGGAATTGATGATAATTCTTCATTATCCCTACCATAAGTTGCTTGAGGGATATTAGAAGTATTGTCAACTCCTTGAATTGATATATTTTGAGATTGGGTAGTAACGGAAGGTGCAGTTTGTGGTATGTTTTGAGGAAGATGGATTACTGATGGTAGTGGAGGAAGGGATGAGCAAGAGAATCGAGATGATTCAGTTTGGATGGATCTGCAATCCTCGTAAAGTGAAGGTTCAGATCTACTTGTTTGAGAAAAAGATTGTCGAGATCTTTGGAAAGATAATTTGACAGTTCCGTCAGTATTTTGTGTGATCCTACTGATTTGTAATATAGGTCTGGGGATAGCCTGTGTGGCTCTTTCTATGACCCAATCTTCAGGTAGTTGGACATCTTTCCACATAATAGTTTGTGGTATTGTCAAATGAGTATTGGCATGGTCAGTCAGGAATACCATAGTATGATCCTTTTCCGGGGGAATCAAAACCATGGAGGTTGAAGAGTTTAAGACCTTATACTGTATCCTGTAAATCAGGGTAGCAGGTATAAATCCTGGTTTCATGTTAAGACCATGGAGCTTGATTTTGAGTTTAAGGGCTTCAAGAATTTGGTCATCGTTTAATTTTAGCATCCTATCTGGATAGCAGTTGAAGTTAACAGGTCCATCATGGAGCCCAACTTCTGCTGCTGCCAGTAAAGAGTCTGTAAATGTATAATGTCTATTGTCTTGAAGACATAATAAGCAAGATACATTTAAGCCTCGGCGGATGAGTGGTTGATCGGACGCGGATTTGTCGCCTTCCGGTTCGATACAAAATGATTGCACAAAAGAATGTAGTAAAGTGGGCAACCAATCGTTCTTCTCGAGGAGCGGTTTATTGGCTTTCCTAGTCTAAATTGGTTATTAAAAACATTGTTGAACTTGGGTATGAAAAGGGGGATTTGGTTTATGAAAACAATAGTGCAACAACAAAACAATGCAAGAAGCAAATATTTTTGGTATTTTGGTTTAACAATGGAATGGTTGAATTAAATCAAAGATGCAAAGAGATAGGCCCTTGATGATGGAAACTCAGCTGTCATCGCTCTCAAAATGATATGGAAGTTGATAACTCTCTAAGTCTAGATAAAAACCCCAAGCAATCACTTAGGTCCAATGCTTTAATT
>QFDD01007542.1:0-17663 GCA_006871305.1 Vachellia collinsii
TATTTTTTTTTTTTTTTTTTTTTTTTGTATTTTGTGTTGATGAGAACATACAGGATGCGGAAACAGAAATTTAAAACGCAGCCCCTTACCCAACCACGCCTCAACGCGATTTTTTTGTTGCTAATCCATCCAAATTTAAGAACTTTTACAGTTTTTGGGTGGCCCAGAGTTTAAAACAGAAAAGGCTACAAGTGGGAAAAAACTTGTGCGCTTTTTTTGCTGAGTTGAAAGCATCGATCTACAAAGCGGAAAAGGGTTATTAATTATTTGTTATATGAAGCATTGCTTGTGGGAACCAAGTCTGTTATGATGAAATTTGGATATATGGCGTTGTCAAGGGAGCTTGGGCTGCACAACGGTGAGGGTGTAGAAGCAGAGGAGGGAGACGCTGACGTGTTGCTTAGCAGCTGAGATGGAAGACAGGTTGCAATTTCTAATGGGATTTATAAGTAATAGATTTTGCCAACTAGGATAATAAATTGATCGCTCAAATCAAATTATATATGATAATGTTTAAATTATTAAATATGGAAAGATTAATGACTGAGTTATGGGCGAGTTAAAAAAAGTTACAGGAATTCATTAATCCGTATACATATTCACAAAGCCCAATCCTAGCTGATGAATAGTATAATGTCCTTGCTTGAACTTTTATAGATGCATGGATAATGATTGATGCGAGCAAAACGGAGTCGTGGGGGTAATTTAATAATTCCTCCGACTCTTTTCATTCCAAGGAAGAATTGGAGATAAATGTACATGGTGTAAAATGATATCATTTAAATTATTTAACTAATAATGTAACTAATCTCTATATTATGTAATTGACATTTCATATTATGTAATTGAATTTTTACAAATACATCTTAATTTCTTTAAATGTGTAATGTCATGTTTTATTCTCTAATTAATTTTTCAACAGGAAATTGAACACAATTCTCTCTTATTTTAATTATCTTTTACCCTGGTCCCTCTTGGAAAATTAGTGTGAGCTGCGCCTTGCAAAACTGGTAGCATCACTACTTTGAACTTTTGATGGGTTACAAATAATATTCCCAAATCACTTTTGAACTTGAAATCAATTCCGTTTAAAACTTGAAATGTAAAAGTTTTCCACTTTCTCAATAAAGTACATTTCCTAAAATATGAACTTGAGCATGGAGAAGTTTCATAATTTTGAATTTTGATTCTTCTTGCAGACAGGATTGACTATAAATTTAGGGCTAATATAATTTTTGATCCATAGAGTTTTAAATCAAGTTTTTTGTCCTTAAAGTTTCATTCCATATAAAATATTAATCCATGTAATTAATAAAAAAATATGAACATTTTATGCCCAAAAGGATTAGAACCTATGATTAAAAATTTAAAAGATTAAAACTAAAATGGGAGTAAATTTGAGAGATCAAATATTATATTAACTTATTAATTTATGACAAAGTAATTTTATCATACTTCACTAAGATTTTTTTTATTCAGGCTTTATCCTAAATTTAATTTCTATAGGGAAAATAACAAAAAACAAACTTTGAAAAATGTAAAATCCTAAATTATGTATTTAGTATAAGATAATTTTTAAATTACTTATTAGTAGTTGTTATACTCTATCAAGAATCGTAAAAAAAACTTATCTGGGATTTTTGTATTTTTCAAATTTTTGTTTGGTCATTTTCCCATTTCTATTACTCAATCGAATTTATGAGGTCTTGTCAGATGTGTGCTCCACTTCATGCCACCTGTCATTAACTTGAAGCTTGCCGCCAAGGCGCAAATGCACGACTGGACTTTAACTATCACTGTAGATTAAGGTTCAAAAAATCGGATCGGGTATTGAACTGGGTGGGACAGTAGTTCAAGGGTTGATGATTCAGATTGGGGTCAAGCCGGTTATATTAAAATAATATAATTTAGTAAACTGTATTTTATTTTAAAAAATTAATAGCTAAAACCTAGAATATTATTTTATTTTACTCATATTTTAAATTTTTAGAGTTTAATTAAATATCAATAATAAAAACAATTGGGATAAAATGAATTAATTTTATTTTATGTCCTTATGCGAAAATTTATTTAAATAGAAAACAAAAAATTTATAGTTAGTTTTGTTACCATGTTTTTTTAAAAAATTCAATGAATCATATCATCCCATTCTGATTCTATTACTCAGTGTTTCTACCTTTTAAATTTTTTTAAATAATTTTTTCTTTTAAAATAAGAGTCAAACCACTAGTCCAATGATTCAGATGTTTGGCTGGTTCAACACTGGTTTGATTGGTCTGAACCGGTCTCTGATTCAACTACTTAACCGGACCGGATCAAGGACAGGTTCACTGGTTTACGGTCTGAACCGGCCGGTTCGATTCGGTTTTTTGAACATTGATTTAGATTACCCTTCACGGCCGCACTACTTGCAAGCTTTTTGTTTTTATCATCACCCCGTAAAAAAAACCAGTGGCTGCACTTTGTGTTCAAATTCAGACCTTTTGTTTATTACAAAACATAATCTCCCAATAAAGGAAACTCTTGTATCTTATTACATGTACAATCGAACGATAATAGGCCATCATTAGCCAAAAAGATGAACAAGCCATCACAGATCATCATTAACTTTATTGATTGGCTTCCATAATTATACTTAATCTATCACTGACTTCAATTCATTTTGAAAACCCTTTCTGTCACATACTTTAAAAGATAGACTTTTGGAATAGGGAAAATCTCATAGAAATACCTTCAAAATATTAAAAAGACAAATCAATAACCCTACTTGATGTATCATTAACTTCAATTCATTTTGAAAACCCTATCTATTTGACAGAATCCACATGTACTTTTGAAGTTAGACTTTTGGAACAGGGAAAATTTCACACAAATACCTCCAAAATATCACAAAAATAAATCAATGACTCCAACTTAATTACATCATCCCAAATCAGCCTAAATGTATCAAAATGGAATTTGAAAATGTTGTTAATTTACTTATATACCCTTTATCTTTGTTTCTCCCTCTTTTCTATCCTCTCATTCTCAGCCTCTATGCAAAGCCTCTCTTTTCATTTTCTGCTTCTAGACACCGCTACTTCCTCCTTGCAAGTATCATCCGTCGCAAGGTTGCTTCCAATAGATTAGCTCCGCCACCTTGGGAACATTTTTGGTGATCCTATCGGTGGCTCAAAGTCCAACAACCAATTCATTAAAGATGATGACTTTTGTCGCGACGTTTGCTCTCAATCACCATTACGATGGATCAAGATTGGGCGCTTGAACAGGGTTAAAACCTTTCGTCATTTCTGCCTTTGTATGAGCATGTTTTCCATCTATTTTCACTATCGGTCCCTCTTTTGTTTTTTATTGTCAAATCGACCAATTCAACCTAGGAATCAGTGACAAGCCCGCATATCAAACCAAGGGGTCGTTAAACCGATGTCAATCGGGAACAACCCGGTGAACCCGCCAAATAAGGCCGGTTTCCTGATTTATTTTTTTAAAAAAATTAAAAGTAAAAAATACAACGAAAAATGGAATGTAAGTTATTATAGAAAAGGTAGATGATAATAGAAGAAGAGAAAGAGAGATGATGGAGGGGAATAAATGGCTAGCGTTTTGTTTGTGTCTCATGGTGAACTTTGGGCCCTCATTAATTTAAAAAACAAAATAACAAAACTGCCATTTAATTCCCTAATTCCTATTTACACAAAATTTACTTTAATTAAGAGAAAATAAAATAAAATAAATTCATTTTAGTCAAATTGTTTTCATTTAGTAATATTTAATTAGAGTCGTAAAATTTAAAATATGCATAAAGTAAGATATTATTCAAGATTTAATCAGTTAATTTTTATAAAATAAAATATAATTTATTAAATTACATCATTGTCAGTCGGATTATATTATTTTAAAACAACCAGTTTAACCACAATCTAACCAATTAACCCTTAAACTATTAATGCCTTAACCTGTTCAATATTCGGTCTAGTTTTTTAAACATTGATAAAAAGGAAGAGGAAGAGCATGAATTTGTTTTCGTTGATTCCCAGAAAAAATCCTTTGCAAGTGAGAAACTAATCTTTTGCATAATATCTTTTGAGGGGAAGAACATGGATTGGTTTTCCTTGTGCTAATTTTCTGTTTGAAAATGAGAATATGGGTTTGGATTCAATTATATGGTTTTTGTTTCTGAGAAATGTGGATTTTTTATGTTGGGTTTGCTATGTGTTTGAACTTAAACCCAACAAGATTTGCTCTGTTTCTGATGGAGGTGACAAAAAACCAAAAAGTAAGCATCCCTGACAGCGGAGGCGATGGTTGGCCCTCTTCGGATGAAGGTCTAATGGTTCAAATGGAAAATAAATTCGAGAAGAATTCAAGCTGAAGGTTGATGATGGTGTGTTCGTTAATGCAGAATGAACTCGAGTTGATTGGTGTTCTTGCTTTGATTTAAAAAAAATTCCAAAAAGCAGACTTGAAAACTCCCCAGCACTTGAATCATATAGAGGATAAACTAGATAGGATATCGGAAAGAGCATATAGAGGATAAGCCATAAGCTAAACTCAGCCGGTACAACGAAGAATAATCATTCATTTACTCCAAGACTAATATGGATGAGGGGAGTGAGGTTACAATGGAGGAGCAAGGAGACAAGGGGAGGATGAGGCAAAGAGGAAAAAAGATGCTTAGATTGGGTCACTTAAAATCAAATGGAGTCATTTGCGAGATAAGCTTTAGGTACTCATAGATGCTATGAGAAGGTCATGCGGGACTCCTCTTCTGTGTGCAAAGCAACCATCTCGTTCATCTCCAAAGCCATCATGGGCTAGCAATTCCGCTACTTTCACGCTCACGGTGCCATTCTGCATCCGCGTTTCAAAAACAGCTCTGTGGCAATGGCGGACACGTCTTCAGCCCTATACCTATAAGCAATCTGTAGTTGACCTCTTCTTTTGGGTTAATAACCTTGGTTCCGAACCATATCTTGCCATAGATGTGTCAGAGTTGCCTGCTGAGAAGATATCTTAGTGGGTGGAGAAGGATAGCTGCGGCTGTGGGTGGGAAGGGGGGGAGTGAGCGTTGCAGAAGGAAAGAAAATTAGGGTAGAAGAGAAGAAAATGATCAAGGCAGTAAGGTCTTTTCTCAAAATTTGCAAATTCAAAATTGATTCTCTTGGTTCAATTTGGAATTACATAAATTTGAATAATTGATCTGTCCTTTTTATATTTTGTAGTTATTTATTTGGGATTTTCCCTTTTGAATGTCAATCCGTTTTACAAGTTAGGAAGATCCAATCTAATTTTTACAATATGCATGCCACCTACAACACGTTGTACTGTGTCGTTTTTGAAGAAAGAAATGATTATAAATTGATGGTTCCATAATCTTGTTGGAGCAATCCAGAGTGTGACCATGTATTCTTCAAATGGTGTAAAGCTGCTTCAAGCCACAGTCTTGATGTGGGTTTTGCTGCAACAAGTACACAGTAGGAGGGACAAAAATGGAAGCGTCAGTTGCATTGAGAAGGAGAGACGAGCACTTCTAGAGCTAAAGAAAGGCCTTGTGGATAACTTTGGCATTTTATCTTCATGGGATCCACATGTAGATGCTGATTGTTGCAACTGGTGGGGAATTCTGTGTAGCAACCGAACAGGCCATGTTGTGGAGCTTGATCTTCGTGCTCGTGATTTTGACAAACATCTAAGAGGTGAGATTAGTTCTTCTTTGGTGGAACTTCAACATTTGAATTCTTTAGATCTCAGCTGGAATGATTTTCTTAGGAATCCAATCCCAAAGTTTCTTGCCTCTCTTACCAATTTAAGAGCCCTTGGTTTGAGTCATTGTTCCTTTTTTGGGGAAATTCCTTATCAGTTAGGAAAACTCTCCAATCTACAAAATCTTCATCTTGACTTCAACTACCTTGTAGGAAAAATCCCTTGGCAATTGGGGAATCTTTCTAGCTTGTTGAAACTCTATCTCTATCGTAACCATCTAGAGGGCATAATTCCTCACCAGCTTGGTAATCTTTCAAGATTAGAGACTCTTATACTTGGTTCAGATGAAAATCTCCAAATTGAAGTTGAAAACTTTTATTGGATTTCTCATCTCTCTTCTTTGACTAACCTTGCACTGGATGGTGTTTCCAATCTTGGAGAATCGAAAAACTGGTTGCACATGGTTGGCCAGTTGCGAAATCTACATGCTCTCTCTCTTTTAAGTTGTGGTCTTTCAAATATTGGTCTTTTTCTAATGCCTCCTTCCTCGTTGAATTTTTCTAATTCTATAGAAACAATTGATCTATCCGATAATAAGCTCACATCTTCTATATTTCCATGGTTCTTCCATTTTAACTCTAGTCTTACAGACCTAGAACTCAGTGGAAACCTCTTAGAGGGTCCCATTCCACATGATCTTGGAAAAATAATGAATTCCCTTGAGATTTTGACCCTCAATGACAATCAACTAGATGGAACACTACCAAAAACAATTGGTAGTTTATTAGAATTAGAATATTTTGATGTTTCTGGGAACTTTTTGGAAGGTGAGATTACAAACTTAGGCCCCTTTACCAATCTCACAAAAATGAGAGTATTGAGTTTATCCCAAAACTCTTTTACTTTGAAATTCGATGATAGTTGGATCCCTCATTTCCAATTGGAAATATTGATGATGCGATCTTGCTTGTTGGGTCCTTCTCTTCCAAAATGGCTTCAAACACAAAATGGCATATTCAATCTTGATGTTTCTGATGCTGGTATATCAGACACAGCAACAATGACCTCGTTTCTTTGCTCTACCACGATAAGTCTAAGCTTTTTAAACTTGTCAAGCAATCACTTCAAAGGACAACTCCCAGATTGTTGGAATCGCTTAAAATCAATAAGAATCATTGATCTTAGTGATAATGAATTCTCCGGAAAGATTCCAACTTCTATGGGCTCCTTGCTTTTGGTTCACCACTTAATCTTACGCAACAATCACTTCACAGGACAACTCCCATCCTTGAAAAATTGTACCAACCTAGTCATATTGGATGTCGGGAGAAATCAATTATCAGGATCCATACCTTCATGGCTTGGATCTAACTTCTCTAAGTTGCAGGTTCTTAGCTTGACAAAGAACAACTTTTATGGAAGTTTGCCATCACATCTTTGTCATCTATCATCCATTCAAGTTTTAGATCTTTCAGCAAATGACTTGTCAGGAAATATACCGAAATGCGTCAAGAATTTCACTATGATGACTCAGAAGCCCATCATTGGTGAGACCATCGACGTTTTCTGTGTCTTTACAAATGGTTCCCCTTTGTGGATATTCCAATATAACTTTTATCCTATAGTAAGATGGAAAGGAAAAGAATTGTCATTCAAGGACAATAGAAGACTTTTGAGGTTGATTGACCTTTCTGAAAATCAACTATCTGACAAGATTCCAGAAGAAATTGGGAGTCTCTCAGAACTGATTTCTTTGAATTTATCAAATAACAATTTGAGTGGTGAAATCCCCTGGCAGATTGGAAAGTTGCATGCCCTTGATTCTCTTGATTTATCAAGAAATCATTTGTCTGGGACAATCCCTTCAAGTTTGTCAGAAATTGATAGGCTTGCTGTTTTGAACTTATCCCATAATAATTTATCGGGAAAAATCCCATTAGGAACACAACTCCAAGGCTTTGATGCATCTGTATATGGTGGAAATCCCTATCTTTGTGGGAGTCCACTTCAAAGGCTATGTCCTGATGAGAAGAAGAGTAAATCAGAAGACTCGTTGACTGTTGAGGAACATGATGATTCAATTTTGAGCGAAGGATTCTACATAAGCATGGGTTTGGGTTTTGCTACTGGGTTTTGGGCCATCTTTGGCTCGTTGCTTCTCTTCCCCTCTTGGAGGCATGCCTACTTCACCTTTCTACAGAATATGTTCGACAAGATCTATGTCCTCACAGTAATCAACTTATCAAGATGTCGCAGATTAATTACTAGGAAAATGAGCGGTAAGCTTCTTTCTTTCTACTCTTTCCTTTCTTTCCTTTTCAAGAAAATTGAAAGATGAAAAAAAAGATCAAATGATCCAAAATAACTTCTTTCTCGTCAAGAAAATGTATATATAAAAGTTCTAAAATAATTTGGATAAATCCTGAAATTTAATTTTCTGACGAGTTTAATTATTAATTTATGACAAACTAAGTAACTCAACCTTGGATGTTGAAATGTGTACGGTGACATGGTTTTCAATGCTACAAATCATAAGCAGGATGATGACAGGACACCGATCATTATTGGAAGCTAGAAGATCACGAGAGAGAGGCAGTTTGGAGGAGAAGCAAATATGTGGAATAGGTTTTTTCTAGCTAACATCAAAATAAAATAACGCATCCTTGTGTGCTTTTGTTAATTAGTTATTCTTGTGAATTTCGTCTTATTTAACTTTGTTACATCTTGTCATATTCTCCATTAGATTAGACTTGTGAAACTCATCATCTGTGTGTGTGAGAGATACTCTCAAGGCATGCAGGAGGCAATTTGCAAATATAGGTTGAGGGGTGTGTGTGTGTGTGTGTGTGTTGGGAACACAGCCAGCCCTTGTTGTTTTTCAAACACACTTGACCTCTCTTCTAGTTATTAATCATAAGTTAAGAATAGACTTTGATGGGGCGACATTTAAATATCAAAAGGTTGAATTAATGTGATTGACTTCCCTGCAAGAAATTCAATTGCAGAATGATAATTATATGCTTGCTATTTTTAATTATTCTTATAATTTATTTATTATTATCGGATCCTTCATCCAAATTCATCACTAACAATGGCATCAGTTTGTTCTTTTTAATTTATATTTTAACAAATTGACATAAATACATAATCAAAGGGACTTCACGGGTCTGAACATAAATATTTTCATCAATTTCACCGAAGATTCAGTGAAAGTCATCATTATATTCAATGCTTACAATTATTTTGAATATTTATCTTTAAATGTTAGTGTTCTACTTGGAAAAAAAAGTTGAAAGGTTAGTGAAAAACAAGAAAAAGGAGAAAAACACATAAATATTAATGTTTTAAAAATTCATCAAATCGAAAAATGTAGAGGTTCACAATTTTATTCTGATCATATTTGGATAGCTATTACCTTTTGTTTATCATTCAACCTAATCTCTAATAAAGAAAACTCTTATAAGTCGGGAGCCAAAAAGATTAACAAAGCAATTACACCACAATTAACTTGTTGATTGGGTTCCATAATTACTCGATAATTTCATTTTATAAACCCTATCTATCTGACGAAATCCTCACATTAAATTCATTTACACATATGGGTGAAAACATACCAACCAGGCCTCCTTAAACAGGCTAGGCTTGTTCCGTGTCATCCTAGCCTGTGGCCTACTACAGGCCTTTTATTAAGGCATAAGCCTATGAAAAAGTTTATTTTTTTTTTTATAGACTAACATGCTACAGTTCTTCATAAGCAAAGAGACTTAAGCCTCCAAACAAGTCTAGGACAAAAGCAAGCCTAATACTAAATAGGCCAAAAGTAGTCATAAATTATAAAAATCAATTAAAACCATCTAAAATACATAAAAATGTGATAATCTAATTAATCAACAAGATGCATCCAAATACAATAACAATTTAATAAACATGAAATGTATATTATTACAACAATTATTCAACACCAACGAGATAAAGCATAGTCACTATCCGCAAACCATCAAATATTCAACATAATTTCTTCTTGTTCGAAAATCTTGAAAAATATTAAATCAAATATATATTAGTATATCATAAGACACTTTAACTAGTAATATTTATAAGAGATGGTACCATTTTATCAATTCAAATTTTGTACCTTTGGTTTCCTCTTCAAATCATACTTATTGCCAAGCCAACCCCACCACAAATAAGAGCAAAAAACAGCCTTCAAATATCAGATACATAATACAGATAACTGATGAAAATTCTTTTGAAAACAAGCCTGCAGAGCGTTTATATAGCTTCCCAATAATATTTAAAGTTTGAGAAATGATAAAGAACAAGGGGGAATTACTATAAAGTCCCATGCAAGAAAATTAATATCAGACAGGTCCAAAGAAGCTGTCAATGCGAGTAACTTGAGTTGTCAATGGTAGCTGCTTGAGTTGTCAATGGGACCTTTCTGATAATAATTCTCTTGCATGAACTTTATAGTAATCTCCCCAAAGAACAATTACCCATATAAAATAAAGGAAAAAAGAAAAACAACAACAACATAATAGTAGCAAAAAATTGGCAAAAAAAAAACATAATAGTAGCAAAAAATAAAGATGAAAGTGGAATGAAAAGCAGAGACCTTCATGTCGGGGGGAATGAAGTGACTTCCGGGGGAAGACACGAAGAAGGGCCGGTGGTGGGCATTTGGGAAAGTCGGGCCGATCAGGTGTCTTCATTCAAGCAACAACAAGTTAGGAGAAGACATGGGAAGAAGAATATAGAGGCAGCTTTTTTGGAGCTTGACATCACAAAACCAGCAAGAAGGTTGATTTTGTTTTTCAAGTAACAGGGAAATTAGAGTGATTAATTGAAAGGTGTGTGTGAAATATAAATAATTGGGACAACCATCTCTTTTCTTCTTTAGGATTCAGAAAGCGAAAGCTCAAGAACAGAAACGGAATAGATATCAGCATTTTTCTCATGTCAAAGCAAACCTACTCCAAATTCATCGGCTAGATTAATATACCAAATCACACTGCTCAGAAAAAACTTAACTATTTATCCTTGTTTTAGAAGTAATCAAATTAAGAAAACCAAAATACATAGTTGTAGCAATCCAATCAGGTCCAAACTCAAATGCATTATCAATGTTTGAAAAATAGTAACAATAACAAGAAGAGGAAGAAGAATGCAAAGAGATAAAATGCAGGAAGCTGGGTTGAGCGAATGAAAGGGATTGGAGAAGGGTACATTGGAGCGATTTGAGGACAGTAACAATGGCGAGAAGTATGGAAGCTCGACGGGATTAGGAGGCCGGGAGCTCGACGGCAACCTCGACTTCGCGACCCTGCCACTATGAGTGCTGGAAGCTTGAAGGGCGAAGGCGATCGTGCACAACTCTCCGACTGCCAGTAGTGGAAGCTCGAAGGGCTGAAGTGGAAGAAGACAACGTCGTGAGACTCTGCGATTGAACCTTCAGGGTTGAAGTGGAACTGTGGAAGCAGACGTTGAAATGCGTCGATGGACGAAAATCTAGGCAGATAAAAATTGTGGATAAGGTGAGTTTATAATTATAAAAAATACATAACAAATAACAAAAAATGTATTAGGTAGTGGTGAGGTTTTTCATGATCATAGATCTTAGATTCAACACTTCAACATCCAATCTGTCATTTTTTTTCATTTTTTTAATAGGTTAATGTATACATTTGGTATATAACTAAATATAAATTTAAAAATTAAATGTATACTTTAACATTTTTAATAACATTATTAATATACCAGAACAGGCCTTGGCCTTCTGATAGGTCAAAAAGGCCTCACAGTGAACTTGATCTAGCTTGTCCTATTTAGCGAAACAAGCTATCTAAGGAGCCGAAGCCTACGCCTATAGGCTAAATACAAGCTGGGCTATAGATCGTCTAGTCTGTTTCCATCCTTATTAATAGGTAACCTTAAGCGTAATACCAATCTTCAAGTCTAGCTTTTGTAATCTCTAGTAATTAATACTCTTGCATCTATCTTTTATATGGGCCCACTGGCTTTGAAAAATCATTTAATTAGTGTTTATGGACGTAGTCTTTTGGAATATCAAGTCTTGCAAATTAATTAGCAGGTTTGGAACTAAGCGTGCTCTTCCGTTGGGGTGGAAGCAACCCATGAAAGGGATGCTACATGCATGCCACACACAATACGCCATACTGTTTCGGTTTTTCAAGAAAGAAATGATATACTACTTCCAATCCTTAATATAAAATCATGTTTACTAATTTTAAAAGATTAAAGAAGTTAAATAAATTATTTTAAAATATTTATAATTGTCATTTTTTTACATATTAGTTAGTCTAAATTATAAACTGATATATAATTTAATAATACATATAAGTATTTAAAAAAGATAATATAATATATGTTATCATAATTAATTAACTTATTTAACTTCTTCAATCTCCCCAAATTAATCAACTTTCGTGTCTTGTATTAACTTAATTTTTTTTTTTGGCTTGTCACTTAATTTTACGTGACAATCACTTCACAGGTCAAATTCCATCTTTGAAAAGTTGCACCAAGTTGGTCGTGGTGGATGTGGCACCTAATGAATTGTCAGGACCTATACCTTCATAGATAGGATACAACCTTCATAATAACTTGCAAGTGCTTAGCATGAGTATCAACCACTTGTCTGGAAGTTTGCCTTTGGATCTGTGTCATCTAACATCCATTCAAGTTTTAGATCTTTCACATAATAAATTGTCTGGACGAATACCAAAATGTCTCCAAAACTTGTCAGCAATGGCTCGAAAACGGACATCTACTGATGCCATTGATTAATTCTATGTCTTTGTAAATGGTTCACCTTCATATGTTTTTAGTTATGATTTTTATCCTATAGTGAGTGGAAAAGGAAAGGAATTGTATGTCATTTAAGGATAATCAAAGACTTCTGAAGCTCATTGATATGTCTGACAATGAACTGTGTGGGACAATTCCAAGAGAAATTGGGAATCTCTCAGAAGCTGTATCCTTAGATTTATCAAGCAACAATTTAAGCGGAGAAATTCCTTGGGAGCTTGGAAATCTACATGCCCTTGAATTTCTTGATTTATCAGCAAACCGTATGACAGGAACACTTCCTTCGAGTCTTGCTGAACTTGATTGGCTCGCTGTTTTGAACTTATCAAACAACAATTTATCTGGAAAGATTCCCTTGGGAGCACAACTCCAAAGTTTTGATGCATCTGCATATGATGGGAATCCCTATCTTTGTGGAAGTCCACTAGAAAGACCTTGTCCAGACGAAAATGGATCAAAAGCACCACCAATCCATGAGGAAGAACAAGATGATTCGCTTTTGTCCCAAGGATTCTACCTAAGCATGAGTTTGGGATTTGTTACTGGTTTTTGGGCCATCTTCAGCTCAATGCTTATATTCCCTTCTTGGAGGCATGCTTACTTCAACTTCCTAAACACTTTGTACGAGAGGATTTTTGTGGTTATACTAGTCGACACAGCAAGGTGTTACAGAACGCTACTTTGAAGATAAGCGGTAAAAGCCTACCTTCTCAATCTTTTCCTTTCTGAAACAATCAGTTATTTCTACGTATTCCATCATACTGATTCAACATTATATCTTATTTATTAGAAAAATAAATGTGTCAAATAACCTTGAAACACCATGGTGATTGCTGTTCTGGCCAGTGGACCCAGCTCATCGTTGGAAGCCAGAGGAGCTCGGAATTAGTGGAAGCAATCTTTGGAATGCAATACTACTCCAATAGTAATAAATCATCTTCTTGCGGTTTCACCACTAAATAACTCTACGACTCTCTCTTGTGTTGTTCTGTTTGTTTAACTATTTGTTAATTTGTGTTGTGAATCTTCCATTTTCATCCCCTTCATGATTGTAAGTTACTTTGTTTTATATCAAGCAATCTCGTCTCTATCTGCAAAGCCAAGTTCGGAAACATTCAAGTAGCCAAGAGGTAGAAGTTATAATAAACATTTGGGACCTAAACAAAATTAAATTTAAGTTGTACCGTTTTAATCTAAATATTTACATAAATTATGAGCCTGAGGCCCTACTGATTAAAGAGGATGAGTAGATAGTTCTTATAGCCCCATGAATAAAGGTAAAGGGCACTTATTTACTTGGTACAGCAGTTAAACCAGATTCAATCACTCACGTGGAATTTAGTTCTCTGTTTTTTTTAAGTTCCATTGTTTCTCTTTTCTTTGCCTCTAATTTCAGAATTAGTGTTAACAATAATCATATAAAATTAATTGGTTTTTCTTCTGAAAAATCTCAAATATAAAAGCCTTTTTATCTGATTGTGATGCTATTACTGCTGCTTTCGTACAAAAAGATATGTGTTGTGATGCATTCTATGATTATTATTTTGTTTTATATGAATTGTCATGCATCAAGAGAGCCAAAAAAAAAATCTTGTCTACTTTTCTATGAATGGTTGAAGGCTCTTTTCAAGACTATTAATATTCTAACATTAGTATTCAATCAAACGATTTTTGAAGGCAATTAATCATTAAAAAATGTCCAAATTATTCAGAGAATTAGATAGGAAGAACAAAAGGCTTTTAGAAAACGAAGTCAGACAGACTAGAGTCAGTGAATACGCGATGCAACAGTAACTTGTGAAGAAGCATGAGAAGACAAGATGCATGTTGGGGAACTATCAAACCATGATTTTGAAAACATTTTTTCGCAAATCAAATTGTACTCATATACTTGTATTAAACACATAAAGTCATCTGGAAAAATTAATCCAACCACACAACAACTCACGTGGAATTTTACTTCTTTTACCTTTTAAGTTCCATTGTTTCTCTTTACTCCTAAAAACAAATAGAATTAATGTTAACATCAATCATACAAAAACAACTGAAAGGCTGTTAATTAAGAAGATATTTTGATATCATATCATATTATTGTTTTTTTCCCTAACAAAGGTCGAATCTTTGTGGTGAGATTAGTACCGATGTTTGTTGAATGTGAAATGGGTTGGAATGGCGAAATTGACCTTGTCTAGCCTCCATTATTGGTGGATCCTTGCTTCTTGCTACATGTTTCGTATGACCTGTCATATTTTTCAAGTGGTGGGGAATTTCAGAGCAACCAAACAGGAACTTGTTTCCTTGTTAAGCACTTTTACTTAGTCGGAAGAGCTGATCAAATTTGGATTATATATATTTGATATGGACTATTCACATTTGATTTTTCTTTTTTAAAATTTGATGTTTTTTCAAATAGAAAATCATTTTTTTTAAGAAATAATAGTTAAGATGTTATCTTTATTTTAAATTTTATATGCATTAAGATAACTTTTTTTAAGAACAATAGATTTTTGAAAAAAATTAAATATGAACCGTTAACACGGTAACCTGTTCCAAGAGAGGGCCAAGCTGTAACTTTGCCCTTCAGCATTATTATTGGGCTTCAAAGAATTAATGGGCCCATGACAATGGCCCTTTCGGTTTTATTTCGGCGGGAAGCCTGACCACAAACTAATTTCTATAGCTTTCCAAAGTAATATTCACACTCACACACCAATCTTAATTTGTGTGGAAAAGGGTCTGCTTTATGTCACGGGCTCAGTGATTTACTTGATGTAAGCACCGTGCGGCCTAGCAAACTATGCCAAACTCTGGACTTGAAACCTGCTAGTAAGCCTACAAAGTCTTGACTTAGTTGTGAGAACTAAGGAAAAACTAGAGAGAGAAAACTTAGAGAGAGAAGGAGAATGAAAGAATGCTTCTCTATTGTTTGAATGAATCCTTCAATGGATGATCTACAAATGATCCCCTTGGGGGTATTTATACTACTCCACCTCCTCAATGGACAGTGGAGATCTATTCGATCTAACAGCCTACATTGGCCTTCACCTACTCCCACTTACTATTCCACCTACTCCACTTACTATTCCACCTACTCCACTTACATAATGAATGGTGGAGATCTATTTGAACTAATGGCCCATATTGGCCTTATAGAAACCTCTCAAAAATATCTATTTACACATGTTGAGACCGTGACATTTAGGAGATCAAGTGTGCTTTCGCTGGAATGAAAGCAATCCCATGAAAGTGAAGCTACATGCATTATGCCAAGTACACAGCCGAAGAAACAAGTGATTATAATTTGAAGGTTCCATTTCCATAATGTTGGAGCAATCCACCAAGGCTGTGAGAGAACGAGAGAGACCATTTATTCTTCAAATAGTCTAAGGCTTCTTCAAGCCATAGTCTTGGTGTGGGTTTTGCCGCAACAGGTACACAGGTGACCAGGAAATATCCCAAGCTAGCTACCTGCAAATCAATTTAGCCTTCCAAGAACAAAAATGACTGAGTTTTAATTTGTACCAATTCACAATAAGGACTTCATTATCTTTAGGAAAATATACATCAAATCAAAATTCCGCTTTTTTCATTGGGCCTTTCAAAAAACATACGAAAAAACTGTAAAATAAAATTAATGTTTTTAGAATGTAAATAAATTAGGTTAATTAAAGAACCGATAATATATTAAGCATATAAAATGCCCTTATGAGTTGAATCTTCTTTTAGATTGTCTCCTTCTCTTGGTCCCTCTCATTCTTGGGCATTGTGCTTGAAGCATTGCACTCAACAGCATAACTCCAAGTGTTTAAATATCTTCGGCAGGGGATTAACCATTTTGTTATACTAAAAACTGGAGAAAATCAGTTGATTACATAAAAGACCAAATTCCAAATCTTTTTTACCGCCGTGAATGAGTGAATTGTTTACCGAAAATTTGAAGGGGGGAAAAGATGAATGGATGTGAATTTAAAATGAGTAGTCCGTTGGCTAGAGACACTTTTTTATCTTGTTGTATTTTGTTTTTCCACAAAGCGTGATTTGCACTGAAGTGGCGGAAGATCGCCTTGACCTGCATTTGCAATATTTTATGTTGAAATCTAAATCTTAATCTTATGAATTAGTTTATGGAAGAGCGGGGTGTTGGCTCGATCATCTGCCTTTTCCATTTTTCTTCATTTGACATTGTAAAAGTTACTTTGTTGATAGTGAATGAATTGGAATCTAATAATTACCCCTCCGAATTTATTCTTTTCCAGGAAGCGTGACTTGGAAAAGGATTAAAGTGGTGGTAGGTAGGTCTTGACTTAGGTTTACAATTTTTCCCAAATCGATGCTAAATTACCTTCACATACTTATATTAAATACCTAAAGACACTTTGGCAAAAAAAAAAATACATAAAGTCACTTCAAAAAGTTAATCTAACCGTACACAATACGTCACGTGTGGAATTTTATTTCTTTTACCTTTCAAGTTCCACTGTTTCTCAGGAAAAAAAACAAGAAGATACGTTGACATCATATGATATTATTGTTTTTTTTTTTGAGTGGAAAGGCGAATCATTCAATATAGAAAAAGATTTACAAGATTACAACTACAAAAGAAGGCAATGCAAATTTAAACTAATTGCTCATATAGATTCATAGCGGTAAGAGTGTGCCAGACCATCGCATCAGTGGCAGCAATAATCTCACCTAGTCTGAATGATTCGTTCTGAAATAGTCACCGGTTTCTAGCATTCCAAAGCTTCCAGTTGAGTATACCAAACATAAGAATCCATCGATGACTTGAGAGGCGATTGTTAAGGTTACATATCCACCATTCTCTGATCGGAATGTGGAGGAATCTATCGAGTAGATTCCTAGGGATAATCAGCTTCCAACACTCACGCGCTAGAGAGCATGAGCGGTGTATGTGGCTAGTATCCTCAATACCATCATTGCATAGCTCGCAGGCAGAGTTGAGCGTGATGTGCCGACGTGTTCTTTCCGCATTAGTCAAGAGTTTACCATGGAAGGCTAACCATAGGAATGTTCGAACACGTTGGGGACCGGGCCATTTCCATATGTGCTTCCAATGCTGTGCTTCAAGATTCCATGAATCCTCTTCTAGGGATGTATATGCTGAGGCGACA
>QFDD01007543.1:0-13288 GCA_006871305.1 Vachellia collinsii
TAAGAGCAGAAAAAGAAAAATTAATGTCAATAAAATTGAGTAAATTATCAATAGATGGAAAAAGTAATTATTCAATTCAATTGTATTGTATTGTAAAATATGATAATAGTACATGTGGAGATTCAATTTGTGAAGGAGCAGGTTCAGCTTGCTTGGTTTGTTCTGAATCCTTGACTTTGTTAGCTTTCAAAGCTTCCTCTGATATTAGACTCTCTTTAAGACTTGCCATTGTTATTTCCTTACTCTGTCATATATTGAAAACCAAAGTTAATTTTCCATTGGCTTTGGATAAGGCTTTTGGATTTAATCTTAGTTGACTTAATTTCTTGACAATGTAAAAAAATTTGGAAGAAACTAACGAAGGCATGGGAGATATATTTGTTGGCTTTTTAGGTGTGATAGATATAGGAAAGTATAATATACATACATTTGATGAACCATTGTTTTGTCTAGCTGTTCGTCGATCTCTCTTTGTAGTCTTCTCCCATAGTCACTCAAAAGGCGCCTCGGATATCAAAGGCCACACCTTGACTACATATATGGCCTTCACTTTGGATGAGTCTATCCGATGTGGGACTTGAGCGCACCCTGCCTACTGCGTCTCCCTTCCCCCTTCACCCACTCTGGGGTCCCTCAGGGTGTTAGGTCCCTAGCAGCGCTTGGTGTTACACTGAAGTCCCACATTGATTGGGAAGGGGAACGAAGCATGCCTTATAAGGGTGTGGATACCTTCCCCTTGTAGACGCGTTTTCTGGGTTATTGTAGAAACCTAGGGAAACAAAACCCTGCTCTGTTTGCAACAGGGACAATATCTACAAGAGAGGGCTCTGGGATGTTACAAATGGTATCAGAGCCAGGCCTCCGGTCGGTGTGCCAGCGAGGACGCTGGGCCCCTGTGGGGGGGTGGATGTGAAGTCCCACATCGATTGGGAAGGGGAACGAAGCATGCCTTATAAGGGTGTGGATACCTTCCCCTTGTAGACGTGTTTTCTGGGTTATTGTAGAAACCCAGGGAAACAAAACCCTGCTCTGTTTGTAACAAGGACAATATCTACAAGAGAGGGCTCTGGGATGTTACAATGGTCCCAGCCTATCTGAAATCTCTCTTTGAATGAAAGGTTTATTGGAGCCACACTAATGTAATCATGATGGTAAACCCTTTTGTATAATTTAAATATTAAATAGCCTTTTCATGCATGTTCATATTTAGTAATGGTAGTGAGAGAGTATAAATTGATATGATACTGCAATTTAGTGTAGCTAATGAAGATAATATTAATAGTTACTCGTATTTTATGACAAATTAAAGGTTTTAATTGTTTTTTATTAACACGAATGAATTAAGAGGTCCTCGTAGAAAGAACCAAAGAGTATTTAACACATGTATTTTTTTTCAAGAACTCAATTCAAGAGTTGTGAAAGGTTTTAATTTAACCTCTCGAACTATGAGTTGGAACAAGGCAATTTCACATACAACGCGCAGCAACAAAATTGTGCAGACTGTTATATTTTAAATTATTCATCAGCTCACTAATGCAAAAATGATGCTTGAGAGAATCCCAACAAAATTTAGAAAAATATCCGAAAGATATCATGTAAAAATTCATGAATCATGATCATCCAATACAACCAACCCCTATGGACTTGGAGCCGCTTCTACTCGTAGATGCAACAATTCACAGATAGGGGTTTACCAATTTGTGACAGGATTTACTTACTTCATTTCAATGGTGAAAAAATAAGATAGTCAATCATGTGAAATTTCAGTTTCATGAACCATGAAAATTTTCCCGTCTCTTCTTCTGAGTTTCTGAAGTACTTAAAGTTGAGTTAATTTATTTTAAATAATTTTGCCCTATGCAAAATAAATTATATTATAGAAGTTTTTTCTTATGAAAACATAAAACTTGACTCTCTATCCAATTTCTAAGTGCTTGTTTAGAAAACTCACTTAGAAAAATACTTTCATATAAGTTGAGGCAAAACTCGTCTCACATGCTTATCTAAAACTCTGTAAAATCACTTAAAATGAACTAATACCACCTAGGGTTCTTAGTATTAGGATCAATTGACCTTTTAGATGAAGGAAAGTAAGTACATTACTTAAAGTGTTTATCTTTAAACTAATTTATTTTACTAAACTGATATATAATGTAATGATATATATGCATATTTTTAAATAATTTATTTAACTTCATTTATCTCTTTAAAAAAAATTAATTGACTCGTATATTAAAAATTAGAGGGATTATACCATTCAAACTAGATTACATTGGGATGGCCTATATTTCAATGTTGTGATAGGTGATTTTTAAAATAATAATTTTTTTACAAAGTGACATTTATAAGACTATTTTGTTTTAAATTGTATATTATTAAAATAAAATTTTTTAAAATAATAAGGCTACAATAAAGATTAGTTAATTGTGAGACAAAAAGTAACAAAAGGGGATAACAAAATAAAAGAAAGGGAGAATCGGGAATCCCCGCTCAAACATTTGGAGAATAAGTGTTAAAGTCTCATTTTACAATTAATTCTTTAATGAGAGATTTTTCTTCAATTTTTCCTTCTTTGTATTTGGAATATCGTTGCCAACAGATTAAAGTGGGCCCTGCAAATGATCATTCAGCAGCCCCATTCAGCACTGAAATGGACTCTCTACCAAATGATGGTCCGAGCCTATCTGAAATCTCTCTTTGAATGAAAGGTTTATTGGAGCCACACTAATGTAATCAAGATGGTAGACCCTTTTTTATAATTTAAATATTAAATAGCCTTTTCGTGTATGTTCATATTTAATAATGATAGTGAGAGAGTATAAATTAATATCTTGCTGTAATTTAATGCAGCTAATGAAGATAATATTAATGGTTACTTGAATTTTATGATAAACTAAAGGTTTTAATTGTTTTTATTGACACGACTGAATTAAGAGGTCCTCGTAGAAATAACCAAAGTGTATTTAACACAAATGTATTTTTTCAAGACCTGAATTCAAGATTCTACAATTATTTTGCTATCGGACCCATGGCTTTGATGGTTGAAAGTGTTTTGATTTAACCTCTTGAACCTTGAGTTGGAACTTAACAAGGCAATTTCATACACAACAGATAGAAAAACAGAGTGTGCACAGACAGAATACGCAATGCAAAATGCACAATGGCTAAGCACAGTGATTCTCATGCTTGCCTTCTATATATAACAGAGTATCCTAACAGAATTTGTTACAAGTGAATATGGTCCATACATGTGTCTGCTAGAGATGACAGCTATACAATCATAATTACAGGTGCTAATGCTATTTACATTCTACCATTTACACTAACATTCCCCCTCAAACGAGAGGGTGTGGAACACAGTCCGAGTTTGCTCCTGAATTTGTGAAACTGAGTGTGGGATAACGCTTTGGTCAGACAATCAGCAATCTGATTATGAGATGGAATATATCGAATATCCAGTTGTCCTGAAAGAACCAAATCTCTGATAAAATGAACATCTATTTCTATATGTTTACTTCTAGCATGCTGGACAGGATTTGCTGCAAGAGCCTTTGCACTCAAATTGTCACACCAAATAACAGATGGACGACGAAAAAAATAAACCAAGTTCAGATAATAAGGAACATAGCCATTGTATTTCAGCAGCCCCATCAGCTAAAGCTCTATATTCAGACTCAGAGCTGGCCCTGGAAACTACCTTTTGTTTCCTAGAAGCCCAAGATATCAGAGTATTCCCTAGATAAACACATATACCCTTAACAGATTTTCGATCATCAATATCTGTGGCCCAGTCAGCATCGGTAAAGGCTATGAGTTGAAGACTTTTGACTGGTTTAATATGTAAACCGAGATGAAAGGTACCCTTAAGGTAGCGGAATATTCGTTTAACACCTTGGAAGTGCACATCAGTAGGATTAGCCAGAAATTGACTCAATTTGTTAACTGAATATGCTATGTCAGGTCTAGAGGTGGTCAGATATTGTAAACACCCAATGGCTTGACGATAAACAGATGGATTGGATAAAGGAGTGCCTTCATGAGCTGAGAAACAACGACCAGTAACCATAGGTGTCGGGACTGGAGCACAATTCAACATATTGAATGTTTCAGTAAATCCAATGCATATTTGCCCTGATTAATGTAGATGCCAATGTGATCTCTATAGATTTCCAGTCCAAGAAAGTAGTACATTGGACCTAAGTCTTTAAGAGAAAATTCTTTGTGTAACCGCATAATGAACAATCGAACAAACTTAGCATCGTTACCCATTATTAAAATGTCATCCACATAAATAAGAATGAATACCAGACGAGTTTGTGTGCGGAGGAAGAACAATGAGGTATCGCTTTGAGCGTTCTGAAAACCCCACTGAGATAGCACAAATCTCAACCGTTTGAACCAGGCGCGAGGAGCTTGTTTGAGGCCGTATAGAGCTTTGACAAGTTTGCAGACATGAGTAGGCCTCCGTGGATCACAGAAACCTTCAGGTTGACGCATGAACACATCCTCGCGTAGAAAGCCATTGAGAAAGACGTTGTTAATATCCAATTGTTGAACCTCCCATCGAAAAGTGACGGCAAGAGTAAGTATCAGACGGATTGTTGTAGGCTTGATTACAGGACTAAACGTCTCCCCGTAATCAATCCCAGCAGATTGTTGAAACCCCTTTGCCACCAACTGAGCTTTGTTCTTGACGATAGAGCCATCGACGTGAAACTTAGTCTTGAACACCCATTTACAGTCGACCAGTTTCTGCCCACGGAATGGGACAAGCTCCCACGTGTGATTACGCCGAAGAGCCTGAAATTCATCCACCATGGCAGCTTTCCAGTGAGGAATTTGAAGGGCTACTGTTGGTGAGCTTGGTTCAGAAGCATGATCAAGAGCAGTGAGATTCTCAGTTGCGAGAAGACCGACAAAGGGATACCTAGGTTTGGTAATACCCGACTTGGCCCGAGTTATCATATGATGACAGTTCTCTGGATTAGATGTTGGACCCGGGTCATGGGCCACTGTTTGGGCTGGCAGAATTGGGTTGGAGGAAACAGTGGCAGCTCTTGGAGACATAGAAGAGGAAGACCGAGAGAGTGCCTGAGAAGGTGAAATTGCCGTGGGAGGATGAGACGGCGGTATGGCTGTTGAGGAGGAGCTTACACTTGAGGACAACACAATTAACAGTGGCAGAGATGCAGACTCGTCAAAAACTGCTGGGAGTGAGTGACGCTGAAGAAATCCTGTGGCAAAGGGAAAACAAGAACCATCAAATATAACATGCCGAGAAACATAAATCCAACCGGTCATGCTCAGGCATTTGAAACCTTTCTGCTGGGATGCTGGACCAAGAAACACACATTTTTGATTGTGGTAATCCAGCTTGTGAGAATTATACGGTTTCAAACAAGGGTAATAGGCGCAACCGAAAGGCTTTAAAGAATGATAATCCGGCTCTGTTTGATATAAACAGAACAGAGGAGAGTCACCATTGAGCACTGAAGTTGGAAGAAGATTAATCAAGAATGCAGCCATTTGAAAAGCATCGGTCCAATACGTAAGAGGCATCTTAGCTTGAGAAAGTAATGTTAATCCAACTTCTACAATGTGTCGATGTTTGCGTTCAGCACGTCCATTCTGCTGTGAAGTATAAGGGCAAGTAAATCTCATACGAATCCCAGAAGCTTCAGCAATTGTAGCAATGGCACGATATTCAGTTCCATTATCACACTGAATGGCTTTAATTTTAACTTGAAATTGATTTTCAACCATAGCATTAAAGTGTTTGAACGCCACCACAGCATCGTTCTTATGTTTAAGTGGATATAACCATGTGAATCGACTAAAATCATCTACAAAGTGAATGTAAAAGCGATAACCATGCACTGACTGAACAGGGGAAGGACCCCAAAGATCTGTATGTACCAACTCAAAAGGAAATGAAGCACGGGAATCAGAATTGTGAAATGGTAATTTCTTTGATTTCCCACACTGGCAAGCCTCGCATACAAAATTATCATTCACTTGCACATTCACATTACATTTATGTAGAATTTGTTTTAATATTCTACTATTGGGGTGACCTAATTTGTAATGCCAATCCAAAAACTCATCATCTGTCTTGTTAACACGAGCCTCTGCAACGTCGTGAGCCTGAGCACTGTAAGCTTGTTTACTTATCGGATACAGCCCTTGTTTTGTTATTCCCTTCATTAGCAGTCTTCCGGTAGTTTGGTCCTTCACAGTACAGCCAGAATCAGAGAAAGTAACAAACACATCATTATCCTTAACCAATCGATTAACACTGAGAAGATTTTTAGTGGCATTAGGAACAAATAGAACATTGCGAAGACGAATTTGAGAACCAGAACAGGAAATAGATTTGTTACCAATGCCATGAATAGGAGTTTTGGCGCCTGTGCAAGTGACCAAGTGAGACTTACCTACGGGAACGACATTCTCGAGCTGTGAAGAATCAGCCGTAATATGGTGATTAGCACCACTATCCATATACCAGTCAGCGTCATCGAGAGAGGAGTGATCAGCGTAGTATGCCTGAGCATCATGAGCATGTTGATTTGTTGGAGGATGAAAAGTCTTATCAAACCGTTTGAAACAGTTAGAGACTCGATGACCAACACGCTCACATAAATCACAATATGGACGGCCTTCAGAATGTTCACTGTTATTGTAACCAACGTGTCCTCCACCAGAGTTTCGTCCACGGCTACGATATCCTCTGAAGTTAGATCGGCCGCCACGCCAAGATCCTCGTCCAGAATTGGAACGTCCAGAAAGATCACTCGATCGTCCTCGAGATGCAAAATTAGCAGAAGGTGGAACTGAGACAGAGAGAGTGGCGAATTGATTGAGTTGATCAATCCTACTTTCAAAAGCCAGAAGAGCAGATTGGGCTTCAATCCAAGTAAGACCAACTTGGTTGATTAATTTAACAACAACAGCGTTGTAATCAGCATCCAATCCATTAAGTGTATGCAAAATGAGCTCGTCAGTAGAAATCGGGGCACCAGCAAGGGCAAGCTGATCAAGGAGGTTTTTCATACGAGCAAGATAGTCGACCATTTTCATGTCATTCTTTCGGATCTGGTGTAACTCAGATTTGTATACCATGACTCGGGATTTGGAAACAGCACATGTGAGAATACGAGCTTCGGTCCAGAGTTCTCGTGCAGTGCGACAATGAAGCAATTGAGCACCCACATCTTGCAACATTGTGTTTCGAAGCCAGCCAACCAACATACGATCAACTGCATACCACTCATCAAAGTCTGGATTCGGAGTGGCAGTCTCTGAACCAGAAACAAAATGCGTCTGGCTAGGCGCCGGCAGACCATTAATGTGACCCTGTAAACGATTGCCTTCAATTAACGGAAGAACAACGGATTCCCAGACTAAGAAGTTCGTCCGATCCAGCTTGATGGACGTCGTCTGACTAGAAGAGCTGAACAGAGAGTATGATTTAGTAGCAACAAATGAGGCAGCATCATCAGAGGTTGTGTGCGAGGAAATAGACATGGTGAAGCAAGGTATAGCTCTGATACCAAGATAGAAAAACAGAGTGCGCACAGACAGAATACGCAATGCAAAATGCACAATGGCTAAGCACAGTGATTCTCATGCTTGCCTTCTATATATAACAGAGTATCCTAACAGAATTTGTTACAAGTGAATATGGTCCATACACGTGTCTGCTAGAGATGACAGCTATACAATCATAATTACAGGTGCTAATGCTATTTACATTCTACCATTTACACTAACAACAACCAGCAGCAACAAGATTGTGTAGACTGTTATATTTTAAATTATTCATCAGCACACTAATGCAAAAATGATGCTTGAGACAATCCCAACAAAAGTTAGAAAAAATATCCTAAAGCCTATTTAAAAATTCATGAATCATGATCATCCAATACAACCAACCCCTTTGGAACTTGGAGCCGCTTCTACCAGTAGATGCAACAATTCGCAGATAGGGCTTTACCAATTTGGGACAGGATTTACTTATTGCATTTTAATGGTGAAAGAATAAGATAGTCCATCATGTGAAATTTCTGTTTCATGAATGATGAAACAGAAATGGGTTTCTGAAGCAAGACTCGTGGACCGCCTCCTTTTCGTTGTGTCATGGGTATTGCTCCGTAACACTGCTCGTGTCGAATAACCAGAAATGGGAGCTTCTTTTTCGAAGGAGGAAGCTATGAATGGAGAGGAATGGATCTGGCGTCGGAGAGATGGGTGTTGCTCACCAGAAAAGAGGCAGCGTAGTGGAGGAACTTTTTTCCTTGGAAAAATATAATGATGGCATTTTTTTCTCTCTCCCACCGCCACATTATCATTTCAATTTTCAAGTCAAACATTTTCTTTCTTATGGCTCTGCAACAAACGTTAATTGGAGCTGTAAAATTGCTCCCTTTTTAAATAATTATCTATATTTTTACATCATTTAAAATGTAATGGTGTCAAATGCCTCTATCATAAAATTTTATTGTTAAAATTACATATTTACCATATATATATAGCCACGGGTATGAGTGTGTGGAATATGTTGATTTCTTGATATATGGTTTATTTTAATGGAAGGTTGACTTTGAAGTAGTTTATTTTAAGTGATTTTATGAAGATATAAATAAATATATGAGGTGAATTTTATCTTGAATTGTATGAAAGTGCTTTTTTAATGCTTTTAGGATTTTTCAAACAAGTTAGAAATTGTAGACACCATCTTACTTTTGTTCAAAGGTATTTTAATGGATGCTGGACTCTTTTGGAACTTCGAATTAAGGTATTCTCCTCTCAGGCAACATTTTACTTTCTCCATAATTATTATACCCTTTTTTTTTCAATTTAGTAAATCAGACCTGGTGTACTTCTTTGGTGCTATTTATAGGGCAGAGAATAAACTTTTAGTCATATAGTTAAATTTGTTATATAAAAACAAAAATTTACAATTAATTTATTATTATGTTGATCTTGTTCTCATGGAGTATAATATATACTCCCTTTGGTTCAAAATATAAGAAGAAAGAATATTAAGAGATATGACTTTTTTTTTTATATAAACTGAATTTTGGACTCATCTCATCGTTTAATCATCACTTAATGAGTTTCTTCAAATTTTGCATATGATTAATATAATTATATGTCTACGCTATTTTTTTTCCTATTTATTCTGTACAAAAGTCAATTGTTTTTTATATTAAAGGCAGGAGATATTGCTAATTTGTTTCCCTTGATATGATAGTGAAGGAAGCTAAGCTGATGTTAAGCTCTAACACAAGATGTACTGATTTAATTTTTAGCATGACAATATCAACGGACATGTAATTGTTATGTTTTAGAATAAACCACGGTACATAGACTGTCAACTTCATTGACTAAAAAGAAAACAAATTTTATATAGGAGCTGGATGTAATTTTTGAAACAGGAGGGTTTTAAGTGTAAATTAAGCGAATCTCAATACAAGTTAATTACGGGGTAAAATGCGGAAGGAGTGAATAATAAGGATTTGCAATGATGTGATTCATATTTTGTAAAGTATAAAATATGAGTTGGGATAATGAATTAAATATATTAAAAAATTGCAACAAGTAAACAAATAAAGAAACATACATTTTTTTTTAACATGGAAAGTCCCTCAATTAGTGAGTGATAACAACCGTGGGGCCTAAAAATTCAGAAAAGCTTCATTATGATTAACCCAAGCAGCCACTAATCACTATGAACACTACTAATCGCTATTGACATAGCGAAAATAATCACAATGATAATACAGACAACACAAAATACATCAATAAAGTCCTAGCTTCGACAACACTCTAGAATATAGCCTCCAACACTTGCTTCAATATTCTGCACAACATTGAATAACATGAGTTTCTTATTTATGTGACAATAAAGCATTAGAATATAGTCTTCTGTTAAATTATATTGTTTAGTTGAACTATTGTGAATAATTAGTGGTCATTAATTTTTTTTTTTGTGACAACACGAATTTTTTTTTTGTCAGTAATTTTGACTATTCTATTTAGTGGTCATTGTTGATCAAGTGTGATTTTCTTGTTCTTGCCCTCGCTGTGAACCAAATTATCCTAAATGAGCTTAAATATGCAAAATTAAAGCACCATAGAATTGTATCATTTACTATGCATAAATTCAACCTTATCATTCTATGATTTTATTTGTTCTAAGAACTTCATCTAATTTATAACCTTCTTGAGAAGTTGGCTAATGTAAGTTCGTTTCATTTTAGGGGAGTGAGAAGTATGATAAATTTATAATGTATGTGCCTACAAGCTGTTAAAGTCTAACATTAGTAACTCAAAATAATGCAATAAAGCATAAACCTACTTGAGAAGATGCTGCATTATTGGAGGAAAAATCAGGTGGTTTGATTGTGGATCTTTAGAATGCAAATGCTGTCCTCTTTCACCCTGCATGAACATGTATGAATATTCAAAATGCAGCATAAATTTAATTCAATTGTTTTGTATTGTAAAATACTCCTATAGTTCTATAGTCCTATTTATAGGTAGAGAGAATCATATTTATCAATCACTTTATTAGATTTTCATATAAATGTACAACTTTATCCTTCATTTATTATTGTATTTGTTTTATTTTCAAATGGCATAATGTATATTAAATAGATATAAAGTTGGAAAGTTGTTGAATTTTAAGACAAGATGATTAATGAAGTTTAAAATTTTCCTTTGTCTGTATGAAATATATTGTAAGTAACTTATAAATATGATTAGTGGAGTATGATAATCTTACTTGTGGAGATTCAATTCGTGAAGGAGCAACAAATGGAGCAATGATAGCTTCCTCCGCTATTTGCTTAACCTGTAACATATAGGAGACCACAGAGAAATTAAAAAGTTCTGAATTTAAGTTATTGATGTTGTACAAAAATTTGGAAGCAATTAAGAAGGCAATAAGAGAGAATAAATACACTATAGGAAAGCATGATATACATACGTTTGACGAACCATTGTTTTGTTGTACTTGGACCTTTGGCCGATGTCTCTTTGTAGGCTTCTTTGGTACTTCCTTTAATCTCTGAACAATAACAGAACATATTAAAGAAGATGAAATGAGTTATTAAAGTCATTTATAAGTTAACATAGTAATACTGAATCATATAATACGGAGGCAAAAAAAAAAAAAGAGTAAACCATAGAAGACAAAATAAAAATAAAATTGCCGATTAATTGAATCAAATTGTAGCAAATTAAATTACTGCGGGGGAATTTTTTTTTTTTTTTTTGTTTCTGTCGATGAACTTCATATATTTTAAATTTGGTGTATGAACCATTTCATTTTGGTGCTTACCTTAACAAATTGTTCATAAATATAATCTTCATCCATATTGCCCTTGTTAATCTCAGATTTTCGTAACCAGCCCCAATATCCTAACCAAGCATAGCAATTTCACACACAAACAAACACACATATTATTTTGGGACAAAGAATTCACCCATAAATATTAACCCATAAATAAATAATTAAATGCTTACTGTCAAAGAATTCAGTATCAGTTGAAGTTAGAGAAATTTTGGGACAAGCCTCTACTTCACGGTAGACAACAGTCTGGAACTCAATTGCTGGGCAGATAGAACGAAGTTTTGTCAGCTTTTGGAGGTATATCATAAATAGCTCTGGGAACACTTGCTTGGCATCCAACTTCTGTGTTGTGGTTTGCTTCTTCATTCCAAATACTTGCTCAAGCTCCGTGGCATCTGATATAACCAACACCGAGAGACGTTCAAGTCTGCTACGTGTGGAGATAGAGAATAGGATTTCAACCTCTCACAACGTTGTACAATAATCCTATAGAGATGTGGGAAATAACATTCTTCATCATCTTCATCCTCATCTATGACTCGCTCTAGCTCTTTACAATCTGATATATCTAGTTGCCTCAAATTTGGTAGGCTTCTCGAGATAGGTGCATACAAGATAAATCTCAAATGATGGCATCCAGCGATGTTTAGCTTCTTAAGTTTATCAAAGCTCACATGAAGATTTCTTGGACATATGCTTCTTAACCTATCCAGGCTTGTCAAAATCAGGGTTTTCAAACTTGAATTCACAGCATGATTTCCGGTTTGAAGTCTTTGAACATCATAAATTGTTTCCATATCCAAGAATCCTAAATCAAGATGTTTCGAATCGCACAAGTGCATCCCCATTAGCTGTATCATAAGAGATACATATATTCATATTAATATCCAAGTATAAAGAAATGTGTTAATCAATCATAAATGGGAAATTACACATAGGTCCAAAGTAAGAGAAATTAATATTCCCTAATCTTGGGAAATCTTCAAATTATTGTCAAATCCCTAGTGACAAGAGGGTGAGAGATTGTAATTATGGGAAGACGAGTTTATCCTGATTTCTTATTAGTGGTATATTGACTTATCAATTTCGGTGCGTTGATTTGTCATTAATGGCACCCTAACTTTTCATTCATGATGACATATTGATAGTAATTTGAAAATTTCCTGAAACACTTGACAGTATTAATTTCTCTTACTTGACATCGTGTGTGGAATTTCCCCAATCGTAAACCACTAACTATTAGAAAAATAACAAATTACCTTTCTTCTTGCTAGTCGTTTCTGTCCTTTATGCCCCTTGACTGATATATCTATGAAAGAGTTTATAGGAAATTGTGGACATTCACCCAAAGCGATACTTGCCAGAGATGGTGCTTTCACATGATAGTTTTCAAAGCACATACCCACCATGTTTGGTACTTGTTTCAGACTCAGTTTCTTGAGAGCTGGGAGATCAATCACAATATAATGATTCGAACGGTGAGGTGAGTTATCATAATCACCACAAGATTTTCCATACACATATTGCAACTGTCTAGCCACCAAGATACGCACAGATATCAAGTGCATGAGTTTTTTAGAACAAGAAGCTGGAAATATATATCCCAACTTATCACATTTTCGGATTTCAATGGTGCGTAGGTTGGGAAAGATAGAGTTGGAATTCATACGATCATCATCGCTATCTTTTATTATATGCTCCAGTGAAGAGCAGTCCAAGACTGCCAATTTCTCCAACAGAGACATTGATGAGGCAATGGATACAGAAAATAGTGAACTTAAGTTTGAAATGTATCTGATATTCATCTCTCTCAAATTGCTTGGATATAATGGTGGTGTGAAAACTCCATGTGCTATATTGCCAACATATTTCTCCTGCACCCCCAACAAACATATAAATTCATCTTCAACAAATTAAAAAAATTAGAAT
>QFDD01007544.1:0-17761 GCA_006871305.1 Vachellia collinsii
TTCTAAATACTAACTTTAAAAATTTCTTCTGATAAGAATAAAATTACCACCATTAGAAAGATAAAAATACATAGAACAACTTTTATGAAGGAAGTTTATTGAAAAGAAAAGATTTTCATTACCTAAATTATCCCAACATATTGGAATCAGAATGCTCTACTCCTTCTCTCTTCCTTCTCTCCTCCTTCACGACTATGGAGAGAATGAGAGAATGCATGGGTGTATATATATAGCCACGGCACACGGTTCGTTTGCTTCCTTCATTCCTTTTGATTAATAAAATATATTATTATAATATAATATAATATATTATAATAATATAATAATATTTTATTTTATTTTACTTTATTCCTCCCCATCCCGTGAACTCAACCTTCGTCCGTGACCTCTTCTTTTTATTAATATAATATAATATATTAATATAATATAATATTATATATTATTATAATATAATATAATAATATTTTTTTTATTTTTTATTTATTTATTTTTCGTTCTTTTCCTCCCGTGACTTCTCCACTCTGCACTGTCACTCTTTACATATATATATAATATAATATATTATTATAATATAATATAATATTATTTTAATCATTTTACTATTCACTGCCGACACTAACTGTTCATCTCTTTTCTTCTTCTTCTTCTTCTTCTTCTTCCGTTTTTCTTCTTTTCTTATAATATAATTATATAATATTATATTATTTATTTTCACTATTCACTATTCACTATTATTATTATTTTAAAAACAAATTTATAATTACCTAATGAATTCTTTTATCACAAATAATTGTTTTCTTAATTATAATTAAAGCACCAAAAATAAAATTTAGGATGTTACAAGGGGTAGAAGTAATCATATGTGTATCAACATGACTTAACTGCTTATGAGAAACCAATTCATGCTCAATGCAAGTATCATCATGTACCTTATCAATAAAGTGAACATAAAGCAAGAATAGTCCTCATGCGTTTATTTCATTGTTTCATACATCTTGAAATGCACAAAATTATCACAAACATAGTAATGAAACCCTCATGCATTTTAATATCAATTCTTGCAACTCTTATGATAGGTCTACCCAATATCAATACACCCTCACTTATACTCTCTTTAGACATATCTAGCACATAGAAGTCTACAAGAATGATCAAATCTTTAACCTTCACTAATACATCCTCAAGCACCCCACATTTTGATCAACTAATTGAAAAATAGCACTAGTAGGCTTAAGGAGGACAGTGGCACCTAGGGACTCAGATTGATTTTGGCATCATATTTATTGTTGCCCTTGGGTTAAGTAATGCCTTAGGAATAGTGTTCTTCCCAATAATCCATGGAATAGTGAAACTACCTGGATCTTGACACTTAACCAGCAGTTAGGGTTTGAATAAGGCACTTACATTGGAAGACAATTAGACCATTTCATTTGGTTTGAATCTATTCTTATACTTACACAAATCCCTTAGAATTTTGACATACTTAGGTTGTTTAACCAATTCAAGCTAAGGTATATTGACTTCGGTCTTGCTAAACAATTCATACAAATCATTATCATGCTTTAGCCTTTTTCATGCCTTGAAGATAAGAATGAGGGAACGGAAGGTATTTGAGATTTACCTCTTTACCTTTATTGCTTAAGGCTCCATAGCGGTGCATTTGAACTTTACTTTCAACTACATCATCCACTTGAATTTCAGCTTTTGTGGATGGCTTCTTCTTTAAAAGGGTCTTCTCTTTCTTTCTTTCGGATGAAGGTACATCAATAGAGGTTGAAGCTCTTTATTGCACCTCTTCATCATTATCAAATTCTATGTCTTCATCTTTCTTGTCCATAAATTCCATTTCTTTCCCACTTCATAGTGTGATCACATTGAGTGCCTTAGGATTCATCACAACATTAGATGGTAAATTCCTTTCTTAGCATCGTCTTCACTCCTTTAGTTAGTTAATTGAGAGATAAAGGTAGTGAGATTGGTATGCTTCACCTATATTTGGTCAATCTTGTCACAAAGTTTACTCATCATCTTCATTAAGGCTTCATCCCTATTTGGTTCTTGAATAGGTACCTCCCTAGATGTAGAAGGTAAATAATTGGGGTTCATAGGGGCATTTCCAAATTGCCCTTGAGAAATTCCAGCACCTATGTACATGTTATCCTTGCTTTGACTAGTTGGATACCCCTTATTGTAAGCATTAGGATATTGTTCTCTTTGATGGAGCTGGGTTGGTCTTTGGAAATTCATGGCTACCACCTTAGTAGCCTTAACTTGAGAAGGACAAGTGAAAGTAGTGTGCATAAGACTAGCACAAATATCACATGAGGTAGGTACAAGGGCTTGAGATATAAAAGTAGAGCTAGTGGCATTAACATTGTGAACTTGTTGAGCTTGCATAGTTTTCTGCATACATCCCACTTGATCACTTAGGATGGTCAATTTTTTCAAGATTTCATTGACTGATCAAGTTCCAACTCCATAAGCTTGCACTACTTCCCTTGCACTAAATTGTTGGTTGTTTGCAACCATCTTTTCAAGTAAATCACATGCTCCTTGAGAAGTTAAGTCAATCAAAGAACCACTGACAGTAGCATCAATAGTGGCCTTCATATGATCTAGCAACCCATCATAAAAGTATTGCACCAAATGAGATTGAGAAATTTGATGATGAGGGTAGCATGCTAGTAGAGCTAGAGATTTACTCAAATACTCATATAGGCTTTTCCTACAGCTTGTTAGATGCTATAAATCTCCTTTCTCATCTGAGCAGTCCTCGAAGCTGGAAAGTACTTCTCTAAGAATACTTTCTTCAATTGCTCCCAAGTTAGAGTGACAAAGTGGAAGCATGTGGAGCCACTCCTTGGCCTTGCCATCTACAGAAAACAAAAAGGCTCAACTCAAGACATCATCCAATCAAGCTCCTGGAGGTTTCATGGTAGAACACACCATGTGAAGATTTTGAAGATGCCTATGAGGATCCTCCCCTGCAATATTGCCAAAAAATTTAGGTAAGGCACTTATCAAATGACCTTTCAATTCAAAATTTGCATCAAAATTGTAGAAACCATAAGGATTATAATCAACATTTGATGAATTCATTTACCTTATGCTTCTATTTCTAGATTCATTATCCACATTATTGGGTATATTTTCATTGTTATGCTCCTGATTTTCTCTAGGAATCTCACCATTAGGATCCATCACAAAATGATTGTCAATATAATCTCCCAATGAAGATTCAAAATCAGATATGTCAGGGTTATGACCAAAATTAAATGAAGATGCCCTAGATGCAATGTGTCAAGAGGGTTCAAAGGACACTTAAAACAATGGAATTGAAGTGCTTGTGTCCTCACTTCTCCTTTCATTCCTTAGGGCTCTAAGTGTTTTATTTATTTCTTTATCCAATGGAACAATTTATTTTTCTTTAGATATAGTCATGCACACTCAAAACAATCAAAATAGCAAGCATCTCAAGAAAAAGTCCTAAAATGATATTCCTCAATGTAGTCAAGAATTAAATTCAAGAATCTTCCAAATTTTAGCAACAGAAAATGGTTCAAAGGGTTCAAGAACCAGTTTGCAATTCCCCAAAACCAAAAAAGTTACTTGTTGTACTTAAGATGCAAAACAAGCACAATAGGTTCAGTTTAAAAACTTGCTTTCTCCTTTAAAAACAATTTAATGACAGCACAAGCATTATAATTTTCAAGCAAATTTTAGAGGCAAGCCAAGCTCAATGCAATATAACTCTCTTTAGATATAGCTGTGAGAGTTAACATGAATCTTTGATAAGCTAGTTATAGCAACAATCAACCATACATAAAGGAATTTATCTTTAGCTCTTCAACAACAATTTTTCTCGGTAATTTAGGCCTTGTGGTAGCAAGTATATGACAACAAATTATTTTCTCAATTGACAGCACAATCAATGCTCGAGAAAGAGTGGTGAAATGGTGAAGGAGGAAAAAAATGGCATGTCACCTTTGGAAATTTTTTTAAAGTCAAGCACCAAAATCACTTGTCTTGTTACAGATACATCAACTTAATTATAACATTAACAAATGTGCTCAAAGGAATTCATATTATAGCCAAGGCACCAACAAATCCAGATTTTCAGTTTCAAACTTCTCTGTTAAAGAAGAGGAAAGGGGAAAAAATCCTAGCAAAAGATATCCAAATTGCAGTAGCAACTAACAAGTTCGGTTCTTTTGTAACTCCAAATTACTTGTCAAAGGAAAAATTCCAGTAACAAACAGTTAATTTGAATACAAAAATCCCTCATCACTCAAGATTCTTTTGTTCATGATAGCAAACGTATAAAATTTAGATTCACAAAAGCTCATGACAACAACTTTCCACAATTAGTCTTAGTAGCAAATTTCTCACTAACAGTACGAAAAGTAATGGTCACACTTCCAACATGCAATTTAGTCTTATCAACAATAATTCCTAGCTTTAAAACAACAACAACAATTCCCACTGACAGCCAAATTAATACATGATAGCAAATTTATGAAGATGACAATAGCATAATCAAGAATAATATGTCTAGCAATTACCAACAAGACCAAAACAACCTCAATTTGATAGCTTGTAGCAAATTTGAATAGTGACAGTGATAGTAAGTGATGATAGCAATTACTCTCTAGAATTAGTCCACAATTTAATAAGGTACCATAGTACACATACCAAAAATTAACAAACCAATGACAACAAAAGTAAATAGTGAACCAAAGAAAGTAAATATCTGTTTGAGTTTTCTATATCTAAAATGGAAATGCAACAAGACACAAAAATTTCTTTGTTTTGCTTTTCCAAATTTTTTTCTATATAAAATCAAGTATCTCTGTATCTACAAAAAAAAAAAACTTTGCCCCAGTCAATTTGATAATTGACACTCAATTACCTAGTAGCTTAAGGCTCCCCAGCAATGATGTCAATTTGACAAGCCATGTTGTGGGGCTTCCAAATAAAAACTAAGCTAGAGTGCAATATAGTATCACTAACCTATGTCGATCTATAAGGAGCCTATAGTCTATCCTATTTAATCAAGTGTAATTAAAAAATTAATCCACAAGTATCAAGTGTGTTTTTCACTATCTAATTAAACTAAATGAATGTATTTAGATTCTATAAGATGAATGTCCTAGGTGATTGAATCCACTAACCTTCCTTGTCCACCTTTATAATTGAGTTCCTCATTTACCTAAACACAAGGACAAGCAAGAAACCTTGCTTATCAACACTTTTAACCTTGCAATCTCATCTAGAAACCTATAATTGAGTGATTAATTAGAAATATCTCAATATTTAGCTCATACCAGATTTATATTAGATCCTCTTTGCCTCCAGTTAATTTCTAGAAACCCAGATAACTAATCGATTTCAAGAGAATAAGGAAAATACACCAATCGAATGAAAAAAGATATGCCACGGTCAGATTAAGTTCCAAGAGTACAAACTTGATATAAGTTTCATAATCTAGATAACAAAGTGTTGAATATAATCCTCATCCATGTGTACAACATATGAATCTAGAGACCTAGAAACTAAATCATATACATGAAGAGTGGAATATGAATTTCAAAGACAATGAACTCCCCTGTTACAACACCAGACTCCAGCTAGTATCATCAATCACCAAGGAATTGGGAGATTAGTCACTCATGGTCGGATGAACAGCATCACGGGAGGTTGCAATTAGTAAAGCCATGGCAGGCACAGTAGAGAAAATGGAGATGAAAGGGAGAAGTGAGAGGGTATGATGGTCGGAGCTTGAACATAAGAGTGGATGGAGGATGTCGAAGATGCAGGAAGCAAATCCAGTGAAGAAATCTATGATGAGAGGGGTAAAGAGAGTGATGAAGTGCACCTCTCGATCCCCATTTTCCGTCTCCAAAGTTTGCTGCATGTGTATCAAAGTTTTCCTCCTCTCTTATGTCCAAAACACAAGTTTTACTCATTTGGTCCTTCACGGTCATTTTTCAAATTCAGGTCCCTGGTTGACATTAAATTCTAGTCCTTGATTGCCATTTCCATATTTAAGCCAAATTGCATCTAAATCCATTTACATGTAGAAAATAAAATCATAGTCAACCATTTCAATAATAGGGTAATTTAAAATCTTCTAATTATATAAAATCTCCAAAATTACCCAAATAACCCTTATGCAAATTACTCCTAATTATATCCAATTAATCCAAATATGAGTGTCAAAAGGCTAAATTTAGGGTATTAAAATATATGAAAATGTATAGCATTATCAAGATTCCACCACTATTCAAGGGACTATCAACTATCAATCTTATTCCTGAAAACTATGATACTAGAATCAAAATCATCATTAATCGTAGAATTTAAAAGTAAGCATGAGTGCATATTTATTTCATTTTTCATAATTAAGTTTTCACTACAATATTTTATACTATCAGGTTGATGTATATGTATGATGAATTTGAGTGCCAAGACTTAACATTCATCACTATATGATAGTGGTTTTGCATGGTTAACACGTTTTATATTATGGTGGCTATACATGTAGTGGGATAGTGACTTTACCATGAGACAAGTCACATATATCATTTATAGGAAGATGTGGTATAGACTATTACTTCCCTCTGATCATTAGTTCTCAAAAGGTATCTAATAAAGGTGACAATGATAATGAAATAGGAAGTGCTAATACTACAACTCTTTAATTCTATTCAACTACTTTGTTGCCACATCTATTACTATTCAAATGATTATTTAATATTAAGTTTAATACCTTTGACTCTAATACACACAAATGTATATGTTAATTATCCGCTTTCTTTTGATGGTTTTAACAAGCTTTTTTGTTTGTTGGTTGATCACTATATATATTAATATGTTAAATGTGTTGTATTAAATATTGTTGGAGGGTGAGATATGCATAATAATGCCATTCTAATAGGATATGGAGACCAAGCAGTAGGAGCCAGAGTAGATAGTGATAAAGCTGTTCTATAGAATGACAATGTTAGGAGCACAATACACTCTTTTGGATAACGTTGGTACTCATCTCTTTTATCATTGTTACATTCAAGGATAAGTTGATTTCATTTGAGGCTATGCCACCTCATCATATCAAGTACTTAAACATTATTGACATTATAACCATATCATATCTTATACCTATACTTTTCCTCAATAATTTTTAATTTGCTACATTGCATTTTTCTCTCATAACTAAATATTTTAATTTTACTTCAGTACTATTGGCTTTTGCTTGACAAGGAATAAATCTGCAAATGTGGAAGTTAAATATATTTTATACTTGTACATATTGGGTAATTATTTACCTTGTTATAATTCTAGAACCATCTTATATGAGCATAGGTATTAATGTATGATTCATTCACTTCATTTCTAGATAGTAAATGCTCAAGCCCAGTGACAGTATTCTAAAGCCATTCAATTCAATACAATTTTGACTTGGTATTAAAGCATATTGTCAGTAATAGCACAATCCTCATCTCTTGGGAATATCACCTCTAACCTTTCAAACCCTAATAGCTCGATCACTACCTCCCAAAAGCCCAACACATCTATTCCTCCAACTCAACTGACCCCACCAATGCTCACCTCACAAGGGTCCATTATCACCACCGTCTTGTCTTCATCACCTACTGCTGTAAACTTTGCTCCTTGATATAATATGGGGATTGATCAGCTAGAAACAAGTGTGAGAATCGTAATGACACCCCAAGAGAAGTAGTCTCTTGTAACCCCAAGCAAGAAACTCATATGGACGATCGAAGGTAAGACCTTAAGAGAACTTGTCCCTTACAACCCCAACCATAAAGACACCAAAAGGATGATCATTCCCTTGATACTGTTAGAGTATTCTCACAAGAACACAAAGATGTAAGCAAAGCTCACTCAAAAGAATATAATTCTCAAAAGAACAGAGTTCTTACTCATTAAAATCTAAAAATAAAGTACAAAAACGTTGGTAATATATAGGCTACCATAGAATACTCTAGAATCAAAATCATAATCCTTAATTGCTATAATGATGCCTTTATGATGATTAATTGATTGATTGGCACCATTCAAACCTAAAGAAATTAGAAAACTACTTAAAATTGAAGCAAAAGTCAGCTACCTAAAAATAGGAAATAAAAACAAGATCTTCTAGAAAAATCTTTGACCAAATGGCCTTATTCAAAGGAAATAAAAATGGAAAATTTATAAAAATGAAATTACATCAAAATCAATGCATAAGGAAGTCTTCTATATGCTTCTTGAGTGTTCTTGGATGTCACTTATACTTCTCCTCCAAGGTATATGCTTGTCACATGGTATTTTAAGTGAATTCTTCAATCTGGACTGCACATGGGCCTTGTACATCATCTTAAGTGTCTTCCATGCTTATGTTACACCAATTTCATGAACCTTCATGCTCTCCCACGTGCTCATGCTTCCATGGTCTGCAATATCATGCATATCGGCCTGAATAAGCATGGTTAAGGCATCATTTACTCCATCAACATGTATAATAACAGTATGGGCATTAATTGTAGCTATCTGAAGTCTCAATGACACTTCATGGGTTATAATGATTAGGTCCTCCTTGGTGTCATGAAAAGGATCTTGGGCTTGCTCAAACTCTTTTTGGACATCATGGTTGACATGTATGATGTCACATTGGCTGTCATGTAAAACACCATTTTTGCCTCTATCACTCCCTTCACATTTTCTTCACCTAACCCAAGCACATTTGCATTATCTTTGGTGTTAACCTTTTCTTTCTTTACCGTAGGTCTCCTTCCCCATACCTCACATTTTTCTCCATCTTCTTTCTTAGCATCTAACACCACTAACATCACATCTTCATCTTCGATCCAAAACACAATAAGCATCCTAAAATCTCACTCCATCCTAAATACCTCCAGCTTCACACTGATAATCCCTATTCCACACTCCTCTCATTTTACCCCAAATCCTTACCTCTCTCCTGGACAATACACAACATCGAGTTCCCTCAATCTTGTTCACTAGTCATTGAATGTGGCAACACATGCCGTTCCTCTTTTAAGCTCCTTGAATCAAATAAACTTTGTCAAGTTGGACAAAGATAATTATCTCATCTAGGAATTTGCATTAATGCCCATCATCAAAGGACATCGCTTTGAAGACTATATTCTGGGTACCAAGGTAGTGCCCCTTGATTATGTACTTGATGTTACTAAACAAGTCCATCCTGACCCAACATACGAAGAATGGCATGCAACTGACCAGATCTTACTTGGATGGTTATTTGGCATAATGACAATGGAGATTGCATCTCAAATGACTCATTGCAAGATAGCCTCAAGTCTTTGGAGATTAGTCATTGAGTTTGTAGGTGCAAATAAAAAATCCAGGGTCACCTTTCTGAAAGGGGAATTTCAACGTCTAAGGAAATGCACCATAAAGATGCGTGAATATCTAACCAAGATGAATTCTATATCTAATAACATGATTTTAGCCGGTTCTCCCTTGTCTCTATTTGACCTCATTACCTAGACTCTTGCAAATTTGGATGCTGAATACACTCCTATTGTGGTAATGTTATTTGGAAAAGAGAATATGAGCTGGATAGATCTTCAATCAAAACTCCTCATCTATGAATCTAGAATGGAGTAACTTTATTCTGTGTCTCAAACAAGATTCACTAGTGCCTTAGAAAACCTATCTTTTAATCCAATCGTTCAAACTCAGAATCAATTTATCAATTGGAAAGGTAAAGGTGGACGCACATGCTAAAGTAGAGGTAGACAACGTAACAATCATGGAAGAAGGAAGTCTGATAAGTATTGTCATTTATGTGAAAAATATGACCATGACATTTTGCAATGCTACCTGATAACTCTCCAATTTTTAATATATTTGGAGAGTTATCAATATAATTTTAAAATATTTTGAGTTTAAAATAGCAAATCTATCAGATAATGCAATATCTTAGGGATTGATTAAATCATAACTGATAATAAGAATAATTTAATGTTTTAAAGAATTTTTATTTTTATTTTATTATTTTATTATTATTGTTTTTTGGAAGCAATGTAGAGAGAGAAGCTTGGCAAATCAAGAGATAAAGAATTATTAAAAGAAACAAAAACAAGATCAAGAAAGAAGAGCATTGGTGGTTTTGGCGTTTTGTGGATATATATATCATATAAGAAAAGAGAAAAGTGGGGACACACAATTGAGAGATCTACTCATCCACCCACACATTCATAATATCCACTCACGCACATCCTTGAGAACACACAAGCCCAGGAAACGCAAGTCACATCCACTGGATGTACACACAGAGTTGAGGATGTGGAGAAAAGAAGAAAGGGTTGGAGCATTGCCGCTAGAGGAAATGTTGGGGAGAATTCATCGTCATCATCAGCGTTGTCTCTTACTTTATTTTCTTTTTCTTTATGTTTTTCTTGAATCTGCAAATTATTATTATTGTGGATTTGATTAAAGCCATGTGTGGCTAACTCTCTTTAGACATAGAGTAGCTATGAACTGATTTAAGGATTTTAGCATGTTTGAATCATTTATCTATGTTTAATTTTAATTGTGTTTATTCAGTTTAAATTTATTGTCTAATTAGTGTTTGATCAACATTAAGTATGAATGTGGGGAATTTAGGTTAACCTTGGGAGATGGATCTATATTGGACCTTTAAACTGAATAATGTGATATTAGAATTTATTCTAATTTTCCTTTAGCATAGGAATATACCTACGGGACTCACATAATCAAATTAGACTGAAATAATTCTAGTTAATGCCTCTTGAATAATTTTATAAAAAATAATATTTTTATTTGAGAGAGAGTTGTGAACAATCGGGAGTCACTACAACTATTTAGACTCTAGATTAACAAATTAAAATTTAAATATATTTATCTGGGTAAAAACATGCTTTAAAACTTAAAGAAGGGATTAGCCACTCTAGGTTGCTTGTGTCAATTAATAGTTTCTAGTTTTTTTAGAATTAATATTTTAATTCAATTGAATTTATATTTTCATTATCGTATTTTGATTCACTCAACTTAAACAAAAATTAGATTTCTAGTGCCCATTCACTTACTAAATTGACCATTGGTTTGATCACAATTATAAGGGTCCCCATAAGAATGAGAATGCCTCTACCTATGTAGTTACACTTGAGACAATCACAAACCCAACATGGTATATTGACACCAGAACTACCCATCATATGACACTCAACTGAAAATGTTGAACCAAATGCTTCATTCATAAGTGTTTGAGCTCGACTAGCAGAGTTCATGTCTCTTATCATATCATCTTCAATGAGGATGATTTTCTCTTTGTTGCTGGTTTTATTAATTTGAAACAACCACATCAAGTAGAACTAATGAATTACACACATACTCTTCCAGTTGCAAGTGATGAACAATAGCTACAGACGCAAGTTCCAGATCAACCCTATGCTTATATTGATATTCAAACTCAGTTTTGCTCACATGGGGGAACTTATGACGTTTGATGAATAACAAATCAAGCCTCAGACTCTCTTTCTCCTCCATATAATGATCATATAGCAGTGAATGATGAGTCTATCAAAGACATAGACATCTATACTTCCCAAACTGTGGAATCATTGTCTCTAAATCATATGTAACAACCATGGAAAAAAAAAAAGAGAAGGACCAAAGTGAAAAGAGGAAAGTGTGGGAGGGAAAAATTGCCATTTCACCCTCCCCACATTTTAATACCCCACCGTTAATACTATTAGGCGACACAAGAGAGAGCGTGAGCGATCATGGTCAATGGTGCTGGGTTCATTGAAGGAAGAGGTTTAACTCCTACAAGCAAGGATTCGGGTTCAGGTGAGTCTTCGGAACATTCCTCTACCTTTAGATTCTTTCATTTTTGACATTTTGGGTTTCAAGGGTTGACTCAAGATTGAAAAAAAGTAAGATTTTTACCGATTAAATTAAGCTATAAGTAACATTATACCTTTCTTATATTATATGGAGCAATGGATCGAATTTTCTGTATATCTATTGAAGTTTAGGTCACAGTACTATTCATGTGAACACTAATTCCACCCTGTTCATGTAGGTTTTTATGGTTTGAAGTGTAATACTGATGTTAGAAAATTATTGTTGACTTGAAATCATGAATTAGGAGTATTTATTATACAAGTTAATCTTAAGTGCGCATCAAGTATTCGATGAAATGTCTGAAAGTGAATTAAATTTTATTATAGAAGATTTCTATAGATAATATTGTGGATTGAGTATGTTTATGTGCTATTGCTAGGAGGGGAAGAAGATAAGTTGGAAGCTGAAAGGTAAAGAGGAGTTGTATATTAAAAGCTTAATAGGTGAGTGAATAGCATCACATTATGATTTTTTATAAAGTTTGTTTTACTACATTTCATATTTGTAATTTAATTATCACATTTTAAGTATGGTTTCATTTATAAAAGTTTCTTGGAATTATTTGATCTTGTCAATGATATTGCAAAGAGTAAAGTTATTGATTTTATTTGATGTTAATTATCTTGCTCCAATTTCTAATTATATTGAATATTCATGCATGGAATTGAAAGGAACATTGTTGAAATATTATTTAGTGCAAAATTTGAAGTGTTATAGCATTTACTCGAGATGTTTTATCGCTATGATTTCATACATGGAGATAGTGAAAAGAAATGACAATTTAATTATATATATACTTCATGCATGCTTGGAAATGATTTTGAACTATTACTTGTAAATTTTCATGCCGGGATCCTTGATATAAGATATGCAAAAATAGTTTTATTGTTGGAGATGGTTTGGAAATTGATCCTATGCATGCTTGAGATTGTTTTTGAGAGGATTGAATACACAATGTTAGTTACTAACAGCAGTATTGTTAGTCCTTGACGCGCAATGGTTAATTACAAGCTCACTTTTTATTCATGGGTGTTGACTCACGCTTGTTATTCGTGAGTGGTATATTTGCACTTGTTTCATGACTTCGATCCGTGCTTGGTTACTTACCCTCGTGAACTGTGTGTTCACGCTTGTTTTGTGACTTTAAATTGCGCTTGATTATTTATCCTCATGGACTGTGTGTCCACGTTCGTTATTTTGTTCTATTGAAGTCCTACAGAAATATGATTTGAGAATTATCGTTTTGAATCGATTTTGTCAAACAAGCTGTTTGACCATGTATTTGAAAATCTAATGGATAATCTATTATGCAGCTTCAAGTATGATTTGATTATATTTTGTAGAAATTGAGATTTATTGTTATGTTATTTATCAAAATTTAATTCCTTAAACTATTTTCTTCTACTTCATTAGCCCCTTACTTGTATGGAGAGAAATTGAGGGGAGAAATGAGTTTTCCCCTACTTGGATGGGAGGAAAGAAAAGTTGCAGAGAAAATAAGGTGTGGGTCCCACCACATTTTCTCTCCAACTTTTCTCTCCACACATGGACATAAAATGGAGAGAAAAATATTTTATCTTATATACCTACATGCTCTTTATTACTTTTTTATTTTAAACCATTAAATTTAACATCTAACTTTTTTTTAAAATTTTGATTATAATTTTTTTTAGAATGATAATCTTTAAAATATATTTTAATATCCAATTTATGTTTTAGTTGTTTATTAAACCCTGTAACTTTAAAAATTATATGATATATTTTTATCCAAATTATTTTGTTTTGAAATATAATAACATGAAAATATATCTTTAATAAATCATTTGATTTTAAATTATTTAATGGTATTAATGCTAATATAATTTTTTCATTATCATATTTAATTTGCTATTATACTTAATATATTTTAAGGATATTTTATATATTTAACTATTTACTAAAATATTTTCATCTAAGGATATTTTTGTCATTTAACAATTTACCTATTTTCTTTTTTTCTTTTGTTTTCTCTCATCTATCCAAACAGGATGTATGATAATATTTTCTCTTTACTTTTCTCTCCTTCCATTTTCTCTCCTCTCAACTTTTCTTCCCATCCAAGTTGAGCCTAAATGTATAAATGGGATGTTATTCATCGGAAATTTACTTTTGGCTTCAGATAACCCAGTTGACCTTATACCTCTGGTTGAGCAGTGAAGAGCGTCGTTGTTGCTATTTGGGTCATTGACTTATTGGGTAGTTGATGCTTGGTATATACAGAAAAACTTATGTTTATATATTTTTTTGAAGTTAGATGTTCCATGTAGTCTATAGGCAATATCCATGTACTTTTGTTATATTTTGGAAAATATGTACACGCTGTGGTGGAGCATTACTTCAAATGTTGTTTTGAGTTTTCAAGTCATTGTAGAACTTTCGGGAAGTTTGTTCTACAGAGGAGACTCTGCCAAAATTTCTACAAGAATCCTAATGTGTTGATAAAGCAGGATATGTTTTTATGCCATAATCTTGGAAAAAGAAAGTGTACATTGAGTCATTTAGCGTTTTGACAAATAACATATGTTGATAAATCAAAGGCTTACGAGGTGTGAGATCTTTCATAATTCGTGCTAGCCACCTCTAAATTTTAGTGCATGACATCATATTTCTGCACTTGTTTAGCTATCAATAGCACTAGAAGAGTGGAATTATGAGACTCAATCACAGCACCACCAAAGTAACAAGTCTGATTCTCCAACAAGAGACACACAACTCACTATAATATGCATCCCATGGTCACCCGAGGCAAAAGAGGAATTTTCAAGCCAAATGCACCCTATATTGGTCTCACTCAAGTACATAAGGCTATTCCTTACATAGCTAAAGAGGCACTTAAATCACCATCATGGAAACAAGCTATGGTTGAAGAGTTCACTGCCTTACAGAAAAATTCCACTTGGGTCCTTATTCCTTGACCATCCAAACAAAATGTTGTTAAAAACAAGTGGCTATTTAAATCAAAATTTCACCCAAATGAAACTCTTACAAAGAGGAAAGTGAGGCTTGTTGCTAAAGGGTTTCAACAAACTGAAGGTATTGATTTTTATAATACTTTCAGCCCTGTAATCAAAGCTTCTACAATTAGAATTATCTTGACAATTGTTGTGGCTCTTAACTGGAAAATCACACAACTCAATATCAACAATGCATTTTTGAATGGATATTTATCTAAACCTATATACATAGAGCAACTTGAGGGATTTATCAACTTCACAAAGCCAAATTATGTATGTTAGTTGTCCAAAGCACTTTGTGGTTTGAAACAAGCACTAAGGGCTTGGTTTGATCAACTTGGAAGCGTTCTACTGAGTTGGGGGCTCACTGACTCCAAGAGTGACATATCTCTATTTATTTATTATGATAAATATCATATTTTGATTATATTAATTTATGTGTATGACATATTAGTCACTGGAAGTAATTTATACAACCTTAAATGCTTCACTCAAAGGCTGCACAATATATTTTCCTTAAAGGACCTCGGGTCACTTCACTATTTCTTAGGTATTGTAGTACATAGAGACAAATCTAGACTGTATTTGTCACAGGGAATATATATATAATTTGCTGGAAAAATTTCAAATCACCAATGCATCACCTTGTCAAACACCAATGGCTCCACACAAATCTCTATCTGCTCATTCAGGGAAATTCTCTCCAACCCAACAGAATATAGAAGTGTAGTGGGTGCTTTGCAGTATTTGTGCAACACCAGACTTGATATTAGTTTCAATGTTGGCAAGCTAAGTCGCTATCTCAACTGACCACAGAGCAACGGAGGGCAGTAAAAAGAGTGTTATGATATCTCAGAGGAACTACACATTATGGTATACCCATCAAACCCTCAAATTTGCTAGATATAGTTGCATACTCTAATGCAGATTAGGCATCATCCATGGATGATAGATATTTACTTGGAGGTTATTGCATCTTCATTGGAGATACTCTTGTGACAAGTTCTCCAAGAAGCAAAGAGTGGTAGCCAGATCAAGTACTAAGTTTGAGTATCAATCTCTTGCTAACATAGCAGCTGAACTATGCTGGATTAGATCATTACAGTCTGAATTGAAGTTGAAGATCAAGCAAACACCAACTATATGGTGTGATAATACATGTGCCTCTATGCTAGCATCAAACCTTGTCCTTCGCACTAGACAAAGCACATTGAAATAGATGTTCACTTCATAAGAGATCAAGTCATGTCCAAGTCATTAAGTGTTTATTATGTTCCAATAGAACTCCAAATTGCAGATTGCCTTACCAAATCTCTGCATCATGCTCAATTTTGGTACCTCAGAGACAAAGTAGGTGCTACAGTCACACTAGCAAAGTAGGATCAATAGAACCAACAAACTAGGATGGCAAATGACAAGAAGAGAAAGAGGAAGGAGGTTTGAAGTGAAGGAGGGAGTTAAACATATTTTATACTTGTACACATTGGGTAGCTATTTACCTTGCTGTAATTCTAGAATCATCTTATATGAGGACAAGTGTCAATGTATGATTCATTCACTTATTTATAAATAGTAAATGCTCAAGCCCAGGGACACTATTATGGATCCATTCAATTCAATCCAATTGTGATTGTGGATATCATTCTTTTGACTTTCACCCACCAATTTAAATAACATGTAACCAAATTTTTTTGGCACCAGCCCTCATAAGACTTTTTGTTAGCACACAAGTAAACTGTAAAAGGAGATTATTTATTTAAAAAAAACTAATAACTTGTCATGTTTATTAAAGAAATACTCAATATATTGGTATGTCATATTACAAATATTTTAACCTTCGTTTCTTTTACTGTTCTTACAATATATTTTATATTTTTTGTATCTAATTAAATGTTAAATTACATATCCAAATAAAGTTACTAACGATTAAATGAAATTAATTAAATATTCTATATTTACTACTGGCAGCAAAATGACATTTTTTTCATATAACTGAAATCACAAGCTAGATTGGAAAATAATAAACAAATTTAATAACGTTTGTGTGTGTGTGTGTGTGTGTGTGTGAGGATTGTAAAATACACTTAATAAGAAGTGGATCGATAGTAGCACATGGGAGGAGGGAAGAAGATAATGCAGGGTGTCTTTGAAAGCTGCAAGATAGAAGGAGATTGACCCACTCTTCTTAGGAGGGATTGGGGCCCTCTTGATTAAGCTTTTGAGTTGGGATAACATGTACAATCCAGTTAGAGAACGGTAAGTTGATTTTAATTAATACTAGTTAATTAATTATCATTCCCTTAATCTCTCTCTATATTATGAGTTTATGATAATATATTGTAACAATTATATTACTGCATTTATTGAAGAGTATATGAATGAGGGACATGGATAAAATAGGAGTTGAAGGCTTTCCTGGAGTCATGCTCTATCGGATGATCATGCAATGAGATTTATTGGCAAGAATTTCATCAATGGATCTTATTGGCTTCGTCTATAATATGAGGAATATCTTAAGGCTTTAATTATACAGTATGATTCATTTTCCACATAAATAATAGTATGTAGTTTTTTTTTTTTTTGAAGTTTTTTACTATTCCATTCAAACAATTATGAAGATGAATTTTAAATTTTTTTTCTTTATCTCTTTATGTCATTTATAGTTATTTTTGAATTCAAATAAACGGAACATGATTTTTTTTTTTGCCTTTCGAACAAAAAAAATCCCAGATATATTATTTCTTTCCGTTGACAAATTTGTGCATATAAATGACTAATGAGTCAATGGCACAAAAATAAAACAGAAAAATTGAGTTTGTCAAGGGCAAAAAAAAAAAAAAAAAAAAAAA
>QFDD01007545.1:0-12049 GCA_006871305.1 Vachellia collinsii
GTGTGTGTGTGTGTGTCGTCAGTTACTCTTAAATATGTTCAAAATATGAATCAAAAATCATAAAAAAAGTAGTTAGTGGGGAGAAGATTAAGAGACCTGACAGGTAATTTCCAGACAGATCCAATTCTTGAAGTTGTTGGAAAGGAAGAAAATAAGAAACGTTCAATGACCACTTGAAGTTTTCCAACTCTTGAGCTCTTACATATTCCAGAAGAAGACTTATGACCCTCTGCGTGGAGCTGTCACAGCTGATTCCCTCCCAACTACAGCAATCAGAATGGTTAAGTTTATTCCACGAAGGCAGAGAAGAGCCATTTGGGTAATTGAAAGCTTCTTTCAGTTTCAGAAGAGCTTCTATCTCCTCTTTTAAGCATCCCTCAGTTTTTCCATGGAAGCCGAACAATATTATAATAACAGCCACCACCCACCACACTTGTTCTCTCACTGAATATCCCATTTTTCTCTATATGCTTCCTTACTTTGCTTCAGAAATCCTTCTTGGTTCTTCGCCTGCGAGCTGAGTCTATATAGGCTAAAAATGCAACATCAGCCAATCGTAAGTTTTCATCTTTTGGGATGGCATTGAAACACAACCATTATCGATTGTGATTGAAAGAAAGGATGGAGCCCGCGATCACATTCAGGGGCCAAGCCTATGAAATGGTCTCATTTGGCATTGATTGATTTGAAACGGTGGCGTTAGCAATTGACATTAATTGTATGTAAGAACTATTGGTGTATAATCAAATTTCTTTGTTTTATTAATTGTACGTGCTTGCAGAATTTTTGAGCGTTGAGTATGAACGAAAGGTTTATTATATTTTCGCTGTGATATTATATATAAAATCCAAATCTTTTAGTAGTTTGATCCAATTTATAAGATACACTCAAAATATGTCTGAAATTTTTAATCAACATTTTTTTTTTATTTTTACCCTTCTTACTACATATTATATTATTGTATTAATTATTTCTCGCATAGCTTTTTTCCCTACTCATTCTCACCTATTTAAACACATTCTCTATAGATAAGAATATTTTTGAAAAATAAAACATATTTTTTAACATTTATTATTTCCAATCAATTTTAACCAATTTTTTTACTTGCATAAGTCCGTTATTTGGATCTTTTTAGATATATAGATATAGGATAAGAGCGAGCATATTTTCAACTTTATGAATAGGCTTATTGTTTGTTCTTATCCATAGATGAAATTGACGGCATTGACTTTGGGCTGCTTTAAATTAAAGTGTGTGTGTGTGAAAGACATAATATATGGCCAATATAATATTTATTAAATATTTTATTAGATATTCTGATACTTCCAAAATTGAAAGAACAGGCGATATTTGAGCTCCAATAATAACAAAAATATCATCAGTTACTCTTTTGATACTTTTTAAATTAAAATCCCATTTTTCAGTATGCTTATATTAAAAAAAGTGATGACGATATCCAGTATTTTAAAGTATTTTTTCAAGTATATCTAATACACTAAAATATTGTGAGAAGTGTTAAACGCCTTTAAAGTATTTTTAATATCTTGATATTGGATACTTTGAAAAATATTTTAAAGCACTAGACACATTTGAAAAAGCACTTTAGGGTGGTAGATGTATAAAAACAATATTTTGAAATGCCAAATAAGCCTGTAAAAATATTTTGAAGTGATCAATGCCTAAATTGCACCACAAAGTGAGGTTATATATATTTAGTTTTATATGGGATCAGATTTTTGCTCAAAAAGAAAAAAGAAAAAATTATGTCCAGGTCCATCATGCCACTTCATTGAAGATGCCATTGCAAGTTGATAATTTAATTATGAACAAAAAACTAAGAAAGTCTTTGCCTTTTTTGTTCATATCCATCAAATAAATGACTTTCTACATACTACACTGTACATGTGGTCCATAATTTAATATGGGACCCATTTTAAAAATTCTTTATAAAATGATGCTCCAAACTTTTTCACGCACATAAATTTATCTACACATATCTTAAAATTATATTCACTGACTCCATTTTGTTTAAAAGAATTACAATAAATTTCTATTTCCCCCCTTTTAAGCTAGAGAAACACATCATCCGAATTGATATTTGCATGCCACACCGTACATGTGGTCTATAATTTAATATGGAATTATGAGGACTGTCGAATTAATTTTCTTTAGCTTACAAACTCTAATTAATTTAACTATTATAAAATGGTGTTATAATAATTTGTGAATGATAAATAGATAATAGATAGATTCAATTGAAAAACTAAATTTGTTGTTGATAACGACACTAAATTATTTATGGGACAATCAGGCAATCAACTTCCATTACCCACCCCGCAATCAAACGGCAGCGTTTAAAGCACAGGCCAAGATTACGCACAGTCACAGCTTATCATCATGTCAAAGATGACGGCATTAACAGCATCTTGGGTTGCGCAAAGGAAACGACATGTGGATAATGAAAGCACACAATCGAGAGGAAAGAGTCTAACTAAATATATTAATTTCTCATCGTATCATGAACTTTTTAAAAAGAAAAATGGTTAATTATTTGGTCTCTCAGATTTATCTGTATTTAAGTTTTGATCTCTCAAATTTAAAATATATGGTTATGATTCCTAAAGGGTAAAATGGTTCCTCATAGTAGCTGAGGAAGAATAATACAAGGTGAGTGGAAGCCGAGTCGAGTTAGCGACGCTTCTGAAGTGAAAGCCTGGATACAAGATTGATTGAGAGGGTTTCTCTTATGAATTTTTTGTGTCTTACCCATTTCGGTGTTAAACGACATATACACGAGTCTAGCTTTAGTTACAACCCATGTAGATAGGGCAAGAGTTTTGGGGAAGGCTCCAGTAGAGCAAAGCTGTGTTTTGTCTGTTGATTTATGTTTCTTACCACATTAAGAACTTTGGACATTGTTGCATTTTCTGACTGTTTCGTAAGTGCCACTCGCCGTGGTGACCAAGGCATTGCTAGATTTTCATTTTTGTGTCTCTCGTGGCGAGTGGTCTAGTTTTACAGTTTGGGAGTGTCCGCCGCAGTGGTCTTTTTCTGAACAATGGAGTTTGGGCTTCTCACCACAGCAAGCAGACTAGTTTTACTGTTTAAATTGATGAATTGTATATCTTAATTTGGATCCACTTATTTTCTTTAATGAATTTTGATTCTTTAAATTGAGCCCTGAGGTCGTTTGTGGAGCTCCTTCACTTGCTATATTCATATACTAGGGCATGCCTTTTGTGTGTTGCATGTGATGAAGTTATTGAACCCTTTTTAATTAACCATAATAGACATTATACACGGTTTTTTTTTCCCTATCATGGTTAAGAGATAAAAACCCCATGTTTGTTTCATTTATAACCTTGATCGTGCAGCGGTGTACCGTCACTTTTTCCCTATCAGGGTTAACTTATCAACACGTTTTGAAAATGACATCATTAGCCTTATCACAACGTTTTCCCTTTTGTAACTTGATGTTTTAACTTGATAACATCAACGTTTTCCGTCCAAGTTCTCTTTGGGCGGAGCTTATGTTCGAGTGCGTGAACGGAACGTCGTCGTTTCCAGGCATGACAATGATGTTCCTCTTTGCCTTCACCTTCTAGTGTCGCTCGAAAATTCTCACCAGCGTCGGCACCGTCACCCGGCAACGTATTTCCCAGATTGAAGATACGATACGGGGCGGGTCCTCTCTTCTTTCCACCCGAACCCGTACTCTTACCCGACGTGTCCAACGATGCCACACAACCTCTCACTATATCGTCGATGAACGTAAAATCACGGGCTAAATCGAGCCGGTTCTTTCCGTTAACTGGATGTTATAACATCGTAGATCTCGGCAGCGGTCTAATTTTAATTTCTATTTTAACTTGATGTTATCATCACAAAGTTCCTTCACACACATACTCGCAAAATGTATAGGAAATGTGCATAATAACTTGAATTGAATACCAACCAATGAAATTTTTAAATAACCAATATATATAGCTGCAAATAATTATAAAGAAGACTCATTTTTCTTTATTTGATTTAATTAGAACTACTTAGAAGCATGCTTTAGGACTAAGATCAATCCTTATAATATTTTTTCTCTATTATATTATTTTTCTGAGTAGAAAATTGGTAAAATTCAGTGGACCTTCTAATTTCTGAAGATAACCTGTCAAGCACGGAGTGGTGAAATTCTTTATTTAACTCAATTACAATTACTAGAAGCATGCTTTATGACTAAAATCAATCATTGACTCAATGTAATATTTTTTTTCCTCTATTTTATTACTTTTATGATTTGAAAATTGGTAAAATTCAGGGGACTATCTAAAGATGGAATGTCAAGCAAGGAGTGTAATAGACCAATTAATCCAATAATTTCTTTTTTCTTTTAGTTTGACCAATAGACCACTAAATTATATTTCAATATTCGACAACTAAGATTATTTGTCACAAAAAATTTCAATATTTTAACATTTAAAAATAAAGTATTCTATCATCTAGATATATATATATATATATATCCGAAGTCTTGAACTCCTTTCCCCACTTTCTTGCATGTCTTAGATTGGGTGCAATTTTTCTAGAATTTTTCGTCAGAATTCCAAATTCTAATATTCTGTGCAAAATAGCAATTTGCATTATGGCTTTCTCTAGCTCATAAAAAATAAAAAGGAAAAAAAAGGAAAATTTAATATAATTCTCTTAAAAAAAGATAGTCAGTGAATGACATTTTATATGTGTAGATGAATTGATTGATATGCCGTCAATAATGATATCTCCTCTTAATTTATTTTTTGAGATTGAAGAAAAAAATAGTGTTAAAAAAAAGATCGAACAAAAATAGCTTCAGAGAAAGGAATTGGGACCTTTCCCTGTAATAACATGTTGACGCTAAGATAAAGAATTATATATGGCACTTGCTTGAAAGAGATGAAGGGACTGAGCCATTGAAATTATTACTTCTGCTGTAATTAATATAGGGCCTAATTATATAGATAATCTTTATTTCTAATTTTTTGTCAATTTTTCTCATATTACCCATCTTGATATTCCCCAAACAATAATCAAGTTTGAGGGGGAGAAGAAATTAAGGGAGATCATTAAGGAGTATCAGAAAAAATATGCTATATTAACCAACCTAACTAATATTATTAATCTAATCAAATTAGGTAAATAAATTCTACCTTTACCATCGGAGGAGTACTATTTAGTTTCAAATATTGTAATTCACGAACATTTCGCCACTAAAATTTTTATTGAATGGTATAAATAGTTGAGATATTCAAAGTTTGAAAGTGATGATGAGGTATGATCCCACCAAGTTTGGTTTGAGGAAAGGTTTCAACCTAGTGAGTCGAGTGAGATTTTTGAAACTTGAAGGAAATGTACAAGGTGATAATTGATTACTATTTAGTTACTTATTTTGAGTTCAATTTGTGAATATGAATGTATAATAACTTAAAAAGTTTTGAAATGGTTTTTTATATATTTAAAATTTGAAAAAAAATATAATACTCTCATCATGGCTAGTATGATTACAATCGCGCTAACTAATTATGACCAGTGCAATGCATTGATAAATATCCTACTAATTAATTCTAAAATCATTGATATATAAATGCCACCTTTATCCTTCACCTTCAAGTATAACTAGAGCTGGGAAAACGGGTCAAGCCCATCAGATCAGCCTGATTATACTCGTTAAAGTCGAAGGTCAAACCAGTGGTTTAGTGTCAAAAAAGGAGGCGGGTCTAAAAGGGCTAGCTCTCAAGGGCCACTGGCGTAAAAGGATCGGCCCTGTTGGGTTGCCACCCGTTTAGATTCGTCAAATTATTTTTTTATTTTTGTTTTAAACATTTTTTATGCTTCATATATTTGTTTCCAAGCTTCAAAAACAAATTCTTTTAAATCAAATATTTATTTTTAAATTTATTTTCTTATCAATCATATACCCATAGAAATATAAAATTGTGAAAAGGAAAAATATTGTTGAAATATAATTTTTCTTACTATTCATCTTATACATTGTATTATAACAACTCTTTCTTTTCCTTCAAGTTTTAGAAGAAATTCTTTCAAGTCAAACATTCATTTCCAATCATTGCATGTGCTATGTAAAGACACACACATATATATTTTCACTCCTCAATTTATTATTCTTTCCAATTTCAATATCAAACTTATTATGTTTTTTCCATATACAAACTACTTTTCAAAGACCAAACTAAAAATATATTGTTTTAACTTAATCTATTTGAAATAAGTGAAAATATGTTAAACATGCCTGTGACCTGTGGACTAGCCCATGACCTGCGGGCTAACCCCGTGTCTAACAAGCTTAGGTGTCAAGTTGTGAAATTGGATAATGAATACAAAACTTTATTTTATTATTTTATTTTTTGCATTAATAACATTTAGACATCATATACTTCTAATTATAAATCATGTGACTCCTATTAAAAATATTTTTCATGTCCAAGCGTTGAAATTTTTGTTTATAATATATTGTTATCTTAAATATATTTCTTTTAATTTAATGTTGATATTATTTATGTCTTAAATTACAAAATTTAACTATTTTAAATTGCAAAAAATAAGAAAAATATCATTTTTTTGTTAAACGGAACAAAAGCCCGCGGGCCGGCCCGATCCCGCCAATTCATGGGTTGATCTTCAAAAATAAAGCCATTTTGTGTTAGCAAGCCTAAACGGGCTGAGCCTGTGAAAGGGTCGATCTGAAGTCCTAGCTCTAAATACGATGAAGAAAGAAAAGACAATAAGAAATACTAAAATGCATTATTGGTGTTCTGCCCGGAGAGAACACCAATAAAGAAAAGGGAAAATTGCTGTTAGATTTCAAATAAAACAAATAATATCTGACAAGTTCCAATGAGTCACTTGTATTTGTTATTAATGAATTCTTAGGAATCATTGATGAGTTCCAAAGAGTTTTTAGATATTATTTTTTTTATTTAAGACATAATTGTGACTCTTCCATTAAGAAAAATGGAATAAGGAATTAGTACGTTGTGTTAGATTTTGCTCTCATTAGTTAAAGATAATCTTGTCTTTGAGAAAGAAAACGCAAGGTTTTACATTATTCTTTTCGCATATACCTGGGAAAAAACTGATTGGCCAATATGTTTTCTTTTCTTTTTTTTTCTCCAACAAAGAGGATGATAATATTAAAACCAAACACAAATACATAGTCTAAGATACAAGACATTAAAAGAAAATTACAGACAAGCAAATTAAGAACAATAGTGCTTGCGGAACAAAATACATCAACACAACTAAAACAAAGCTAAGACTATAAGAACAGTCATGAGAGCCATACGCCCAGAAGGCAAGCAGCAGAGACGACGCTCGAGGGACCCAATCCAGCGGGTAAGAGCTAATTGGCCAATATGTTTTCAATCTTAGTGTTTGACCCAAACATCTTGTCACAAAATATCATTTAGGTCATTTAATATAGGCCTATTTAATGAACCACTTGAACATTATGGAATCAATGATCAAGGCCCATTTAATCAAAGTTGGCTGTGCTTTTAGTTTTGACGATATTTCTTTTCTTTTTCTAAGTATTGGTATCCTTCTAATAGAAGTAATCTTATTTGAATCATTATCAGACATTAAATGTTGACATCTCTTTCATGGAAATTCAAACTTTAATTCATCACATTATAATATACTAGTGTTTTGATCAGTAGTTATAGTGTGCATGTTTGGACAAGCGATGAAAGCTACTTTTTAATGTGATTTACAGTCTATAAGGTAAGTATGTAAAAACGAATTTTATATCAATTTGCGTGAATGTGTTTTCCCAACACCATCACAAACAAACCTAACCAGTATCTATTTGGATTAGTGGTAGAAACTACTTTTTTAACATGATTTACAATTTACATAATAAGTAAACAAGAGAAGTTTTATCTGTAATTTTGCAACACTATCCCAAAGAGGCCCATGGGTATTGGTGTTTGGAAACAACTTTCAGTACTTCAAAGGTCATTTGTTAAACTTTTCTCTTAAAAAGAAAAGGTCTTTTTGTAAACTAACTTCTACTCTCTGGTTGGACCATGGATAGAATTTTTTTTAAAAAAAAAATTCCGTCCACAAAATTTATTAATCATAGAAAAATCATTTTGAAAAAACACAAAACTGCGCAAATAGGAGTTTCTTAATCATACCATTTTGAAAGTTAGTTTGAGACATTTGACCAATTATAATTAATGGTTTTCCATTGGTAAGGTATCCATTCATTTGTCTTCATCAACAATGTTGAACAATCATTTGTCTTAAAAAGAAAGGCTTTTTTCTACTGGCTTAGAAGTTTAATTGTGTAGTATAAGGCAGCGGGTTTAATTTCTTTTGTAACCTTAAGCCATATATATATACTTCTTTAATTAGAAAAAGAAACAGATTGAATAAGGCAAAGGGGAAGCAACAATTTTTGACAATTCAACATCAAGCGAGAATTAAAGGTGAAGTTGTTCTCTTGAATTCTACTGAGAAGGTGTAAGACAATTTTCATGCAAATAATAATGATTTGAGCAAGAATTATACTTCTAACTGTGATAATTTCCACGTCATCAAGTTGTCTTTATTTTTGTAAATATTTTTTTTTAAAAGTAGTTGCTATGTTTGTGTGTACGTGTGTGTGAGGGGGGGGGGTTTAAAATTAAACTCTACCTTCAGGAACCAATATGTATAATTTTTCTTTTGTTCCTTCTGAAAAAACAAAAAAACAACGATCGTTTTATCCTATCAGTTTAATGTGTTTTCAATTTTAATTCTTGCATGAAGAACCATTGCTGTCTATTTATTTGAATGTTGTGAAAAGCACCTACACAATTTATAGAAAAGCACCCCTATTGTGTTTTGAAAATAAAATACTCATTTTCTACACTAGTTATTCTAGTTATATCTTTGTGTAGAAATTTATGTTATTTCTTTAAAAAATTTAGTTAACTTTCCAGTTTACCCACTTGTTAAGGTCACTTTCTACATCGGTCATGTGTTTGTTAGACTGATGTAGATTTTATATATCAGTTTCATCGGAGTAGATAGTTTATCCTACAATGGAACGTAGAGCCGCAAACAATGATTCTTTAGAAAAATCATATCAATAATTTTATCAAAGATTTTAATCAATAATTGATATTTTCAATAATTATAATTATAAATTCCGCTTATAGTGTTTTTTTTTTCAGTTATATAAACTCTCTTCTGGGATCACCTTTTTACAACTAGAGTATGATCCTTAGCCATTTGACAAGAAATATTGGATCGATTGACAAATTATTATTACCACATTAGCTTTGGATTATTATGTAGCAAAATGTTTAGTGGGAACCTATTTGAAAAGATAAATAAAAAGAGCTTCATCATTAAGAATTTGATAAAGCAATAGATAAAATGTGAAGATCAAAATCAAGGCTTTATTAAATATCTTGTTTTTTTAATTTTATAACAGCTAATGTAATATATCAATTAACCTCTTCGTCACAATTTTTCTGGGATGCCACAATGAAAAGAAAATAAAAATTATATTTCAAACTTATACTTCATTCACCTTCAAAACACATACAACAAAGAAGTGATAACAAATCACTGGAAATTATACAAACAAAATCATAGGCCTTTAGATTTAAAATAAAACATATTAATACACCCTTACTAGTGTTGCTACAATACATAACAGACGTGTTACAAACTAGCCAAACAAAGAACAAAAAAGATAAAGACCAAGAACTTATATAACATGATACAAGGCCACATTCTTGAGATAATTCAATCTTTAATTTGCAAGAGCTCTATTTCTTCTCTTTTTGGCTTGTCTCTTGGGTTGGCTTCCAAAATTCCTAACAAGCCATTGAGGTTTTCCAATTGAGAATATAATATACCCAATGAAGATTCCAAATACCATTCCACATCCATATCCTAAGGCCACTGGCTTCCAACCAAATCCAAATTTCTCATCAAAATCAAACATCGATGGAGGCGATTCTCCTTCATCCTTCTTGCAAGTTTTTGTCAATGGAATACCACATAGTCCTAAATTTCCTGGGTATGAATCATTCTGAAATGTATCAAATTGTTTACCTTTTGGTATGGGCCCCTCAAGCTGATTTTGTGAAAGGTTCAAAACAGCAAGAAAATTGAGGTTCATCATTGCTTCAGGAATCTCACCCTCGAGCTTATTGCATGATAGATCTAACCATTCTAGATTTGTCCATTTTCCAATAGATTGTGGAATAGAACTAGTGATTCTATTGTGGGAGAGATTAAGCCCTATTAGTGCATGTAGCTCTCCAATGGCTTTTGGAATCTCCCCATCAAATCTATTGTTCGACAAGTCAGTGGTGGTGAATATTGTCAAGATCCTTTCCAACTCTATGGTATAACCTTTCCAAGTGATCATAATTGAATCCTTATAGGGAGAAAATTTTTGACTTCCCATGTATTGAGAACCAGCTTCAACATCATATGTTTTCATCATTCCTTCAAACCCCTTGATGTATGTTGTTGGCAAAGATCCATGAAAATGATTGGTTGAAAGGTCAAAAATCCTTAATTTAGGAAATGGATGCTTGGTATTATTGGAACTAGAAATCTCCCCATGAAACCTATTCTCTCTCAAAACAAGCACTTGTAACTCTGGCAAATCATCAAGCCAACCAGGAAATGTATCCCTGATCTCATTGTGACCAACATCAAAAATTTCTAATTGATTACAATGACCCAAAGATTGAGGCAACGATCCCTTGAGTCGGTTGCTATTGAAATGCAAAGTTTGAAAGACATTACTCTTTGAAAAGTTGTTTGACAAAGTTCCAGAAAAATCATTCATCTATAGATCAAGAACAGAGAGATTGGGGAGGCCAACAAGACATTGTGGAATAGGTCCTAACAAGTTGTTGTGTGACAAGTTGAGTATCTTAAGTGAGCTTGCATAGCAAAACTGAAAGGAAATGTCTCCACTAAATTTATTGTTTGAGACTGAATAAAAATAAGCTTCATAGAATGGGATCGGGAGATTTCCTTGTAACATGTTGAAGCTGAGATCAAGAAATTTGACACTTGTGTTTGAAAGGGATGAAGGGATGATCGGACACGGTTTTGTCGCCTTCCGGTTCGATACAAAATGATTGCTCCAAATTAATGAAGTATAGTGGGCAACCAATCGTTCTTCTCGAGGAGCGGTTTATTGGCTATCTTAGTCTAAATTGGTTATTAAAAACATGTTGAACTTGGGTATGAAAAGGGGGTTTTGGTTTATTAAAACTATGGTGCAATAACAAAACAATGCAAGAAGTAAATCTTTTTGGTATTTTAGTTTAACAATGAAATGGTTGAATTAAATCAAAGATATGAAGAGATAGGCCCTTGGTGATGGGAACTCAGCTGTCATTGCTCTCAAAATGATATGGAAGTTTATAACTCTCTAAGTCTAGATAAAAACCCCAAGCAATCACTTAGGTCCAATGCTTTAATTAATGAAAACTCACTTGGATCCAAGTTAATTACCACCTCTTAAAACATTGTTTAAAATCACTTAGAGTGTAATTGAATGGATGATGCAAATGCTCCAATGATTGTAAATCTACAACCAAAGAATCCAAACACAGGCATTAACTATCAACAATCATTGACAATTAATTGAACATAATGGATTAATCACAACTGCAATGCATATATGTAATTCAGCATAAACACATCGTCCAAACCAATTACATAGTCTAATCACAAAATCACAAATCTGTAATTAAGGTCACAAGACAGTAGAAATTCCTAGATCTAGAAATTACTAACACAAGTTCAAACATAGATCAAGACTAAGAAAAACTCCCCTAGTGTGCTCATGAACTCAAGCTTTATTCCCTCACCAAGAGACTAAGGATTTAGCCTCTCATTGCTTCCAAAACGTAGCTATCACTACATATATGTTCTGCCATGAGAGAAACTAAAATGGAAGAGGAAAATATGGAGAAGAAAGTAGTGGAACTGGTTTGAATGGATTGGAGGTGCAGAAAATGGTGGAGAAATGAAGAAG
>QFDD01007546.1:0-12619 GCA_006871305.1 Vachellia collinsii
GCGCATAGGGTTTTGTCCTTTGGGTTTCCCCAAAAGCGCTTCGGGATATCGGGACCTCTGCCCCCTTTACATATATAGCCCAGACTCTGAACGAGTCTACCCGATGTGGGACTTCCTCCCAACACCAAATAGAGCCGTCCTCGGCTCTGATACCACAATGTGACATCCCTCAGTATTGTCCCTGATTTAGCCGCGCCTCTCTGCGCACAGGGTTTTGTCCTTTGGGTTTCCCCAAAAGCGCTTCGGGATATCGGGACCTCTGCCCCCTTTACATATATAGCCCAGACTCTGAACGAGTCTACCCGATGTGGGACTTCCTCCCAACACCGAATAAAGCCGTCCTCGGCTTTGATACCACAATGTGACGTCCCGCGGTATTGTCCCTGATTTAGCCGCGCCTCTCTGCGCACAGGGTTTTGTCCCTTTGGTCATCTTCCCATCACCAAAACCCTGTGCGCAGAGAGGCGCGGCTAAATCAGGGACAATACTGAGGGATGTCACAGGTTGCGATGATTCACTAGAATCAAATCATGCCTTCAAACCTAAAGAGGGTTTCTAGAAATATTTACATATTGTTCACTAACAAGATGCTCACATCGGCAACAAGATTTAAATCTTATGAGCTGTGATCCAATTTTTGATCAACTCAATTAATCTTTATTAGACTCAATCCCTGTTATTACTAGTATTATGTTTTCTTCAAGATTAAAGCCCATGAACCCACATCCATTCGAGATCAGTAAGAATGCTAGCAGATGTAGTCCCATTTCTGTCTTCCTCTATTGTTGTTTTTTGGCGGACACTGTTCTTTTTTTTTTTTCTATAATTCTTTCTTTGGACTATCCTCCGTTGGAGTGTGCGCGCTATTGTGCAATGGCTGTATCAGCAGCCCAAAATTGCTGTTTCTTCGATGTCAAAAGGGGAAAGTCTCACATTGCTTGTGGACGTGCAAGAGTATAAATACCAACTTGTGATTTTGAACTAGTAAATGGATCAAATAGAGAAATCCAAAATTTGTTGACCTTTTTTCAAGAAGTTCGTGAACACAGCTCTTCAGTTTTTGACCACCTTCATCTCTCTTGCATATTATTTTGCTTAAAAGCGTCTAATCCTAATGAGTGCTTTGAACAACAAAACCTTATTCCTTTAATCATCCACCATCTTTGGTTGAAGACACCTTTAAAGAGATCTCAAACCCTTTGATAAAACCAACATTTTGCTCATCATCTTTGAAATCGGAGCTTGTATGAAGCTATGAAAGCAGAGAAAAGAACACATCAAACTCCAGTGATGAATTGTTGTTACTACCACTAATTCATAGTTTATTAAAGCATTAAGTAGACTCGATCCTTTATCTTGACCGATTGCTCTTTGGTTTAAGATCTAAGTTGAATAATTCATGGCAAATAGAGTTGCTATTTGTTTTCTAATGTGAGAGCTCACATGGAATTCTTCTCTACCTTAGTTGATTCCTTATTTGTTACAGAGAATTAACTAACAATGAAGGCCATGGCTCATGATTTAAATAGAGGCAACAGATATTCTACACTCATTTTACCAACCTTAATTTTGATTACCATTTTCCATCCATTTCAAAAGAGAAATATATAAAAAGGATGCCTCTTACATCCAGCATTAAGACAGCTGGACGCAAGAGGCATAAAAAGACTCTCAAGTCCAACCATATAAAGGCTGGACGTGAGAGGCATAAAAAGCCTCTCAAGTCAAGCCATATAAAGCTTGAATTTGAGAGGCATAAAAAGTCTCTCACCTCCAGCCATATAGAGGTTACTATCAGATAGGGAAATGTCAAATTTGATGAGTAAAGCGGACAATCTATATTTTCAATCAAACCATAGCAGCAGGCAGGCTGATTAAAAAAAATTAAATCGAAATGAAAAGGCACAAAACAAACTGTTTGATGCTTTTGGTGAAAAGAAAAACCAGAGAATCTGCAGCTATGGTGCTCTAATGTTTTTAATTGATTCAAATGAATAAAGTTACATAGATAGGAATTGACATTTGGTATTCAATTAGCTGCTGAAACACCACATTCATTAGGATGAATTATCCCATAACCAATGATCATTAGAACTTGAATCATTACTGCATTTCTTTGCATTTCAAAAGAGATGAAGGTTTTAAATGAACAGCTGCATCCTACTGTCTGCATATTGGGTTATACTCTAATTCGCCAGATACTTGAATCATTACTGTAATACATGTAGATGAATATATGAAACTTTATTCAAGAGTTTCCAAGAACCATCATACCTTTTCTCTATGGCAAAGCAGTTCCAGAAATCGAGCACCAACAGCACATCCAGCATCCCCCAGTCTGGTGCATCTAACAATGAATTACATGACATTAGAATAAATTGTGATATCACATTAAGTCATCAGTTGCTTATGTACATGCAAAACAACAACAGTATAATATTATAAGAGGCTTATGTACATGCAAAACTTAAAAGTGAGATGACTACATGCAGATATTTCTAAAACAAACAACTAGAGAAAGGAAACATCTTTTAAATCAAATAATACAGATATGCTATTTTTACATGCTCTAAAGTTCAGCATGGTGTTATGGCCACTATGAAGTGTTTATGACACTTTATCACAGCATTATAAAAAAATTTTAAGTCTGAAAGAATAAGATAACTTCATATAGCATTCTTGATGGCTGTTACATTACTTGGAAACCTCTGATTCAACTTTATCCTTTAATTGTCAGACTACAGTTACGTTGTTGCAGGTTAAATTCTTAACGTGCTTGATCCTCACCATGCTGGGCTATATTCCAGGAATGATTTATGCTCTAATTGCATGTAAACAAATAAAGAAAAGGATAGAGAAACCTTTAAAATAAATAAATAAATAAGCATTAATGCTTACCTCTGAATATAATTGCAGTTCTCCAACTTTATCCTTTAATTGACTGCAAGTCCCAATAAGTGTAGCTTTCTTACTAGTTACCTAATTCAAATACATAAAACTACTTCAACCTTGTCCACCAAGGATGGTCATTCAGCACATGAAATTCGCAGACCAAAAATGAACCTTTTCTACTCCATTAATAATTTAATTAGATATCCAATCATAACAAGTCCCTCTTATTTTTAGGCCAACAAATCAGATAGTAACTTTCTTGACAAAGCATCCACTATCAATCTAGCAAAGGACACTGTGGGAATAAGAAAAAAGACTGCCTAGGCCAACAAAAAACATTCCAAGGAAAAACAGATTCAGGTTTTCACCTCCTTGAAGTCAACTTCCACATATAGATGTGGTGCTTTCCCCTCATCCTGCCAAGAGAAGGTAGAACCATTTCAATTACAACTATGCATGAGCATTTATGACAGATGAGGGAACTAAGCAAGAACGGTTATGAGTATGACAAATATTGAAATTGATGTTAACAATGCTACACATGTCTCAGCTAGTTCAGACTTCTGTACATCATCCTAGACAAGAGAAAGATATTAGTGCCCACTGGTTGGTGGCACCTGTCAAGCTGCACATCAAATAATTTTTTACATATTTGTTTAGACCCCAAGATGACCGCATATAATAGAAAAATTATATCATAGGACGTTTAGACTAGCTTTTAAACTACCTCTGTTTTAAGTATACAAAAATTAACGGATTTTTTCCCTGCATGCTTCTACATCACAGTAAACCAGAAAAAAGCATGAATGCACTATAAGTTTATTCCACCTAGTGCTTATTTACAAGAGTGCACAAAAATAACCGTAAATTCTTCAAAGCTATCAGAATGAAGATGGGAAACACAGAACAAAAGCAAGAATGAGAGTGAAAAATACCAATCATGAACTTTCTTCAGACTAAACTGTTGGAGATTGCTAATATATCAATATCTAATATAGTATCTAATATTACTGTTATGCTATTATATAGTATCCTATCGTGATCATCAGAATCAGTTGTAACAAACCATGCGGTGGGCTCTTTATAATCACCACGCATTCAATAAAATCTATCTGAGAAATTCAGTTTTCACATGGTATCAGAGCCTACCAAAACCTTTTTCCTGAGCTTAGGGTTCTAAGCCACAGAATAGAATCATGAGTGAATCTTCAGCGAGTACCCCTCCACCTTCTTCAACCACGTCAACTGCCATAGATCCACAATCATCATACTATCTTCATCCTTCAGATAGTCCAGGTCATGTTTACGTTGGCGAACTACTTAGTGACAGCAATTATGGTGAGTGGGTGCAAGATATGAGCAATGCTCTTTTCGCGAAGAATAAAATCTGTTTCGTTGATGGGTCTCTTCCTATGCCATCTGCTGACTCTTCCAACTTAAACCATTGGATGCGTTGTAATGCAATGGTTAAGGGCTGGTTAAAGAGTGCCATGAACAAGGACTTGCGCAGTAGCGTTCGATATGCTAATAGTGCAAGAGAGATTTGGGTCAACATCGCAGAACGGTTCGGGCAGGGTAGTGCACCATGTGCTTACGAAATTCGTCGAGCTGTCGCTCATATGCGCCAGGAGAAGCAATCAATTCCGATGTACTACAACAAGCTAAAAGCGTACTAGGATGAACATGACTCCTTGGCGCCGCTACCGAAGTGCTCGTGTGGTGCATGCCGTTGCGACGTCGAGAAGCAATTTATGGAGCTACAAGAAAAGGATCACCTCTATGATTTTCTCATGGGCTTAGATGACACCTATGCCACCATCAAGACTCAAATCCTTTCCATGAAGCCATTACCTCATCTCGGGGTCGCTTATCACCTCGTCGCAGAGGATGAACAGCAGAAAACCATCTCTGCTGCTTCTTTATCAACGGTTGAAGCAGCTGCCTTTCAAGTGCAGGGTGACCGACGCAAGGATAGGCCCAAGTGTGCTCACTGCAATAAACTTGGACATACACAAGAGAAGTGCTTTGAACTGATTGGTTATCCAAGTGATTGGAAGAAATCAAATCGTGAGAAACGTGATCACCGTAGTGCACCAAGAGCAGCCCAAGTATGTAACGATACTAGTCCAGTACCTGGTCTTTCTTCGTCCCAGTTCAACGCGTTGATGCAATGCTTGAATATGAAGCATGATGATTCCGGTGAAGGGCAAATGGAACCAGTTGCTAACTTAACAGGTATGGTTTCTCCGAAGGAACCATGGGTCATTGATACAGGAGCCTCTGTTCATATCACACATAATAAATCATCTTTTCTGCAACTACAGAGGTCGACTTCCCCACCTGTGAAAATCCCGAACGGACAAGGAGTTCCAGTAAAAGGGATTGGCAATATTATACTGTCTCCAAAAATGAAACTTGATGAAGTTCTTTACATTCCTGAATTCAAATGTTCTCTATTTTCTGTTAGCAAGTTCACAAAAGATTACAATAAAAAAGTCACTTTTCTTGCTAAATTTTGTTTCATTCAGGACTTGAGTACGAGGACCGTGATTGGCGTGGGTAAGTGCAAGGATGGCTTGTATTTTCTCACACCGTGTGAACATGGGGGCACAGCGTTTGCAGTTCAAGATAACAAAACTCGTGATTTGTGGCATACAAGATTGGGTCATGCATCTTTCAATAAGTTGAAGCAACTTTCCTTTTGTTCACATTTGTTTAATAACACTGCGCCTGTTTGTGATTCTTGTATTCGAGCAAAACAAACTCGTTTGCCTTTTGGTTCTAGTGAAATAAAGTCTAATTCTTGTTTTGATTTGATTCATTGTGATATTTGGGGTGGATATAGGAATCCATCACTTGATGGTGATCACTATGTTTTGACGATAGTTGATGATTATAGTCGTGGACTCTAGGTTTATTTGATGAAGCATAAATATGAGGCTGGTCGTTATCTTCGTGCTTTCATCTTGATGATCAAAACACAATTTGGGAAAACAGTTAAGCAAATCAGGGTTGATAATGGACCTAAATTTCAATCTACTGTCATGAAGAATTTCTATGTTGATCATGGGATTATACTTCAAACTACTTGTGTATACACCCCGCAACAGAATGGTGTAGCAGAACGTAAGCATCGCCATATTTTGGAGACAGCTCGGGCTCTCCATTTTGGTGCTCATCTTCCTATTGCCTTCTGGGGAGAGTGCGTCTTAACAGCAGCTTACATTATTAACCGACTGCCCACCAAAGTTCTCAAAGGAAAGACACCATATGAGATTCTCTTTGATAAACCACCGACATATGGTCATATGAATACTTTTGGGTGTCTTGCTTATGCCCGTCATGCCCTATGCAATGATAAAATGGCTGAACGAGGCCGAGCTTGTGTGTTCTTGGGATATGCACCAGGCAAGACAGGTTTTATTCCCTATGATGATCAAACTCATAAGAAATTTGTTTCCCGCGATGTGGTTTTCTTCGAAACGGAATTTCCTTTTGCAAATAAGTTGCCTACCTCCTCCATGCCCATGATTGATACTCCTACATTTGAAGAAGAAGAGGTTGTCATTTCTAATGAGGTTGTAGTTAATGAGATGCCGCAAATGCTACTACGTGATGATTTCCAAGCTACTCCGATGAAGTCTTGAGTTGAGCCATCATCTATACCTAGACGTAGTCAGTGTGTTCGCACACAACCTCAACGATTGGAAGACTATGCCACAAATCTGCCCCCATCGACGATTCCTCCAGTTAAGCCATCTTGCACTACCAATCCATCATGTTCCTCGGTAAAGTATCCCATCTCTGATTTTGTATCTTATGAGCATTTTTCTCCTTCCTATAAAGCCTTCTTGGCGGCCATCGATGCCCACGATGAGCCTAAACATTATTTTCAAGCTCGAATGCATGCTCATTGGCGTGATGCAATGCAAAAGGAAATTACAGCTCTTGAAGCAAATGGTACTTGGGAATTAGTTCCCCGACCACCAAATAAGAATATTATTGATTCCAAATGGGTTTACAAGATTAAATATCTTCCTGATGGCTCTATTGAGCGTTATAAGGCTCAGCTTATTGCTCGAGGTTTCACTCAGCTTGCAGGAATTGATTTTCATGATACTTTTGCACCTGTTGCTAAGCTTGTCACGGTTCGTTGTGTTTTGGCTGTTGCTGCAAAATGTCGCTGGCATGTGCATCAATTGGATGTTAATAATGCTTTTCTTCATGGTGACCTTAATGAAGACCTTTATATGCATATTCCTCAAGGGTTTGCCGGTGAGGGGGAGATACGGGTATGCAAGTTAAAGAAGTCTCTTTATGGGTTGCGCCAAGCCTCGCGTAATTGGTATTTCAAATTTACCCAAGCTCTTCTTGCCATTGGATACAAGCAGAGCACAGCGGATCATTCCTTGTTCATTTTTCGAATGAATACAACATATGTTGCATGTTTAATATATGTTGATGATGTTTTACTAGCAGGCAATGACAAAAAGAAAATACAGGAGACAAAACAACATTTGAATCATGAATTCAGTATCAAAGATCTGGGAAAATTGAAGTATTTCCTAGGTATTGAGGTTGCGCACTCTCCAAAAGGGATGGTTCTAAGTCAAAGGAAGTACACAATGGACATCTTAAAGGAAACAAACATGATGAGTTGCAGGCCCAGTCCTTTTCCAATGGAACAACGTCTAAAATTGCAACATTGTGATGATGATCCTGACGTTGATGCTGGAAGATACAGACGAATGGTTGGTAAGCTTCAGTATTTAACCGTGACGCGACCTAACATTGTTTATCCTGTAAACATATTGAGCCAGTTCACTTCATCACCCAAACACTCACATATGATAGCAGCAGAACAAATTTTGCGATACCTAAAATGCACTGCAGGGCAAGGAATACTATTGCGATCAGATGGACCACTATTACTTGAGGCATATTTTGATGTAGATTGGGCAGGATGCCCATTGACTCGTCGTTCTTGCAGCGGGTATCTCATGTCCTTAGGAGGTTCGCCGATATCTTGGAGAACAAAGAAACAGAGTGTAGTAGCTCAATCATCAGCAGAGGCAGAATATAGAGCAATGGCTTGTGCAGTTAGTGAGATTATATGGCCTCGATGGTTACTCAAAGACTTGCAGGTTCCACAGACACAAGCAACACCACTATATTGTGATAACCAAGCTGCATTGCATATTTCTATGAATCCAGTCTATCATGAAAGAACCAAACATGTGAAAATGGATTGTTATTTTGTTAGAGAAAGATATCAATCTGGCGAAATATTGCCCAAGAAAATATGGACCCAGAATCAACTTGCGGACATGTTCACTAAAGCACTTGGTAAGGACAGGCTTGAGGGACTTCTAGACAAGTTGGGCGTTGCAAATCTTCACGTTCCAACTTGAGGGGGAGTGTTGGAGATCGCTAATATATCAATATCTAATATAGTATCTAATATTACTGTTATGCTATTATATAGTATCCTATCGTGATCATCGGAATCAGTTGTAACAAACCATACGGTGGGGTCTTTATAATCACCACACATTCAATAAAATCTATCTGAGAAATTCAGTTTTCACATAAACTTCTAAACAAATTACAAAATTACTCCTAGAATAAGAAATAATATTAAATCGAATTATTTTTCAAAACAATAACTTAATGCCATAAAATTCGAGCTTCTTTTCAAACTTGCGCTCGGCTTTTAATCCTCGTCTGCATTCATTAACGATAACATGAAGCGAGATGGAGCAGAAAGAAGAAAAGTTGAGAGTTCAAATTAGAAAGAACAACAGAAGGGAAGTTTGGGACGTCACGTACCGTACACTAGACTTGCCCATCACCGATCCTTGTGTTAGGATTCTTGTGTCTAAAATAGATTGTTGTTTAAGGGACCAGAAAGCGAAAGTTAGAGGCAGTCTTGTTCATCTAAAATCGTAAGGGTCTCGTTTAGGGTAGAGGAGGGAGATCATAGAAACAAAAAATATGGTGTGGATGTACCTATCTTGGACCAATAGGCAAAGGCAGCTCAACCCACTGATTCAACCGGCCGATCCTGACGAAGAGATTGGAACCAAAAGTTCACAACAACGGAGAGTTGTGAGGGCGATGACAACGGAAGGCGAAGACCGGCGCTGAGGGTCCCAGCCGTGTCAGTCGCATAATTTCACAATGAACAATGAAGCCAAGAACAAAAAAGGTACTGAGTGACGAAGGTGAAGGGAAGGGCAGGTCCAACAAACGCCATCTTTCGACCTCTCTTCTTTGTCTTTTTCCCTCAATCCCTCTGCTTCTCTGTACTCTGTAGCCACGGAGGGAGGGGGAGGGAGGGAGAGAGAGAGCAGGATGCAGAAATTTTATATTTGAGAGGGCACCTCTGAGAGCAGTGTCCTCGTCCAGCTAATGTAACTCTTGAAGTATAGGATGTGAGAGTTTTCGTTAGTTTAGAAAAATTTTAAAAAAATTGGAGAAAAATCCCATTAAAAAATTAATTAAAGAATTAAACATGTTCAATTGTATACATCAAAGTTCAGTTATATATATAAAAGTTTAATTACACATAACGTGAAAATTCATTAAATATGAGAGCGGACGTAAAATCACCCTTACGTAGGAGCAGTGATAATAACAACATTTGTAATTTCTTATACCCATTAAGGTAGGTTGACCACTTGCTCTTTGAAATTGTCCACGAAAGAAGTCGGTTTTGGCATATTATAGCTTGATTTGTTTTGTTTTTGTGTTTTTATCAAGTTCTTCTTTGGTTCTTTTTTGCTTAGTGTCTTTCACACCTCTAAATGATTAATTTAAAACTATGGCTACCCCTCGATTTATTTTTCTTGTTACATGGTTTGTGCATAAATACAAGCCATACAGATTTGGTTGTCAAAAATTCCAAGCAACAAACTTTGGATTGATGAATGTACGTTTTTTTCCTTGTGCATCTAGCAATTGGTGAAGTGGCAAAGGTTTAATTTGAATCTAAAAGCAAGGGATTGATGTCGTCAGCAACTTAAATGAAGAAGCAAGAAGAGGAGGTCATGAAACGAGTTCATTTTCATCGTCACGTCAGCCTCCAAGTCACTATCTTTGGACAATATGGATATATTAATTGTCACATAGATATGGTTGACGATTATGACATTTTTACACCATTTAGCAAAATTTATATATAGTTTTGCACATAAGAAAAATTTATGTTGTCAGATGTACATTGTGAAAAACTTAATAGGTAGACTTGTACCTTAATCATATATTAACATTATAAAGTGCTTACTACTTCACAAGTTCAACATTGTAAATTCAAACAACATAATTAAGCTTCGTAATTTTATGTGATGTGACTGACAACACTCATTTGGTCTATATATATATATATATATGAATTCAATTTGACAGAATAAACAGATCTCTTCCATGCATTCAGATAATTTATGAGCATGGAGTAATAAAAAGTGCATTCAATGGAAATGGAGGAACTTTGAGACAACATCTTGTCAAAGATTTAATTTCTAATACATAAATCATTGTCAAAAAATCCAGATTGAACCAAAATCTCAGTTAAGTTATGCTAAATTAATTAACACTCAGTCATTCAATGTAGTTTGGCCAAAAAAAAAAAAGTCATCAATGTAAAGCAATCAACGTAGTGTGCAAAACAAAATGACAAATAAAAAAAAAAACAAAAGAAATGAACAGTGTAAAAATAATCTGAATGTCTACAATAGTGATTAACCTTTGATAGGTCCATAACTAAAGGGACAAGCTGGCCGTAAATAACGAATGGGTAGTGAGTTGTGATGTTATAGTAAGAGGGATATTAGGAAATATAATGTGGGTGACGGAGTCAATAAGAACAATAAAGAAATAGTTTGCTAAAACTAAATGTATTATGGAATGTTTCATTTTTTATGGTCACCATAGTATTAACAAGCATTCGATATTATTATTACTGAAAGTCCACAATATTCTCATTTCTTCCTTCCATGTATTTCATCATATCATTGCGGAAGAAGTCCATGAACTGACCTGCGGAGTTCTGGCAAGCCTCCATGAACCCATCCATAAATTAAAGCCCAATCATATTAGACCCTAGCAATCAAAAAGAGAGTCCTCTGGGCTAATTTCTGGCTGAATTCCCTTTAGAAATTAAGACAATTCAGTTTTAATTATTTTAATTACATGTATACTATTCCCTCTAATTCTAAATGTAAGATCTATTTACCTAATTTGATTAAATTGAGGATGCTAATTAAGATAGTTAGTATTACATGTATTTTATTTTTTATATTTTGCAAAACAACTTAATAATATTCCTCAATTCCTTTCCTCCCTCTCTATACTACTCCCTCTAGTTCTAAAATGTAGGATCTTTTTTCCTTCAATTTTTTTTACTGTGCATCTCTACATTTTTCTCTCTAGATTAGATCCTTTGATTTTTCTCTATTATCATCATTAACTCCTATATATGAGACCAATAATGCTAACAGAGCAAAATTACAAAATCTATTTGTGTTAATGGAGCATAATTAAATGATTTAAATAAAAGTGAAAAAGATATAGATGCTAAGTTAAAAATCAAGGAAGAAATATAGCTACCAAGAAAAATAATGTTCTTTCACTTTTTTTAAAACCTTTGCATTTCAATATACGTTTGCATGGTTAGACGCGTGGCTTAGGCTTTCACATCAATGAATTATTTTGATGCCTCGTATTCGGAGAAATTGTTGCATGCACCCAATGCTCCACCTCATCCGTGGGCCTTTTTATCCCATGTCACCTTACATGTCACTCGTTTGTTCCTCTCACTACTATTTTAATCGTTTTCTAACAGAATTCACGGGTAATCAACCTAGAGGCTCTCTTGAACAGAGCTTTCTTTGAGGACTTCGAAAGAACTCATCAAGTCGCATACTGAGCCCAATGGAACGATGCGAAGCCAACTTCACATCTTACAACATGCTTCATGGATTAACCTGTGAGGAGTATTGAACAAAGGAACAAGGCATTTCAGTGAAGAGTTCAGCAGATTCTGTGATAGAAAAGTGAGTGATATTGTGGCAATGTTGGGTTGGAACAGAGCTTGGCCTGAGCCATTGTTGAAAGCTTTCCTTGTTGCGTCCAAGCCTGTGTGGATGGTGCACCTATTGGCTAGATTCACTACCCAAGCCTGACAATTTTCAGAGTGGACAAAAATGCGAGGTTTGAATCAGTGTTCATGGAAGACGCGGGAGTAGACAGAGCTCTCAAGTTTTATATATGTCTATGGAAGTGCAGTGAAATGCAAGGTTCTTTGCAGGGGTGCTCATATTTTTGCATAAAAAATATAAGTGCCATGCATCATATATTCATGCAATAATTAGTTTTTGCAATGTTGAAGTATGGATCTTCAATGCTAAATTGCTAAGCTGTGATTATTTGGTTGGATCCATTTGCGTGCGAAAATTGCAAATAAAGTCTATCAGTCAAGCATCATAAGGAAATGAGAGAAGGTGGTATGTATATAGAAAGCCTCATATATAATAAATTTAAAAATGGTAATTGAATACTATATCAATATTATTTTTCCCTTCATAGAAAATATTTAGGGAAAATTCCTATAAAATATTCCTTCAATATGGAAATCCCAAGATGGTGTCATGAATAAGCATAAGAACAGATATGAAAGCAGATAAGAATCTAGGATTTTGAATTTTTAGTGCTTTTTACAAAAATGCAT
>QFDD01007547.1:0-10939 GCA_006871305.1 Vachellia collinsii
TGCACGACATATGGCTTCTGGCCATATGATATCAAAATGATATGACTTCAGGTCATATGTTAAAATAACAACAATAATACAAATAACTGGTAAAGAAAATTAGAATGATATAATAGCAACAACAATATCCAATCCTAGCCATGGAATCCGGTGTTTTGAAACATCCGGTAAAAGAATTAACTAATTCCATATAGTGGCTCATCGGATTATCCTAGATTGATCAAGAGTATATAAATTGAATATACAATAAGAGATAGAAGAGAAAATTGTTAAGGTAACTTTGAGATAAGTATACCTTTGTTAGAACTATCGTGCTGATAACGTGATAGAAAATGAGACAAGTTTAGAAGTAGAAGAAGAGAAAGATAGAAGAAGAAATTGAGAGAGAAAAGTGTATTCTCTTGATCACTTGTGTGTGTTAAAAGGCTTAGAACATTGTCCCTATTTATAGGGTCCAAGGCATTGATCACAAAGCTAAGGAGTTACAAGGGTATTAAGCACCTTAATGATACAATAGGGGGTTATAGGGAACACATACTTAAGACTATTAAAGTTGGGAGGTTAAAGGGCATAATGTCTTGAGTGGAATCTCCAAGTCACAAGAACATCCACACCACACATCTTATTCTATAACAGCTTTCATGATTGATTGAACTATATGTTTGCTATATGGCATATTAGGACAATATTATATTTTATAATAACTACAATTCTATTAATATTTTATTTGAAGATACAAGTATCTTTTCCCCGCCAATATTTTAACATTTCAAAGCTGCGATTGGAAAGTAACAATTTTTTCTTGTGATGTAGATATGTCATTTTCATTATCTTGTAATACTCTAAATCACTGTGGCCGAATTCGTCAGAGCAATTCAATTTTCGTCGGTCAATCCATCAAATTAGATGTCAGTACATTTCATTTGAGAATTTTGAGAAGGGATAAAAGCGCTGTAAGAAACATGGAAGCAAATTATGTTAATTAAGCAGGTTCTTAATCAGTCAGCCTAAAGATGTTGAACAAGGGATCGATACCCGTAATAGTTTGCAGATGAAGTGAGAGAGGAAAGAGATCATAAGTAGGCTGGAACATGAAAATACAAATGACACTAACTGGGTTAGCCATTGAGTTCTGTCATTATGTTGAAACATGACTACCCGTAGAAACTAGTGGCAGAAGAGAAGGTAAATTATGGGAATTAGAGCAAAGGGATGCCTTCTGTACAGATAAAATTTCCCAAGTGACAAGAAAGGAATTCTTGGCATCTATAAACGATTCGCAGCTTAAAATGATCACTATACTCCAAAATTAATTTCACCTTTGCTTCTTTGGATGAATAGCTAACCCGAGGTCCTTGCATAACTCTTCATCAGGTTGCAAGCTTCCTGGAATTGCACCAAATAGTCTTCGAAAAACTTCACACCCTGAAGCTACTTGATGGAGAATTGTTGATATATCTTGCAGTTTCCTTTGCAAATATGAGGATGCAGACATACATTTTCTTGAACAAGTCTCCGAAAATTTTCTTGCAAAACGATCGTCCAACTCGACAGCCTCAAGAAACCGTTTTGTGGCAGCCTCCCAGGACAGCTCATATCTCTGGGCATCAGAAAGTAGGGCAGGGTCTTCAGTTAGTGCTTTAACTGTTGCTTTAACAAACCCATTGCTGTCATCATATGTCTTACAGTTTGGAAACTGCTTGAAGAAGTCATTTGAGGGATGGTTGGCGCATACAACAATCTTGCCCATTGCTAAAGCTTCTGCCGTCGTTGTGCAAACCACGTCTGTTGTGCTTGGATTCAGAAACAGTTTGTAACTGGAAAACAGAAACATTATGGATTAACGTTTGCATGCTCCAAGTGTAGTCTTTTATGCAGCCAACAAAAGGAATAGTTCAAACCCAAATTAGTGATAGTTTTTAAGGACCAAAATATGAATTTATTTAGTCGTTCATGAGTAACATCTAAAAAACAGGGGGGAAAGTTCTACAAGGGAAAAGAGGGGAAGCTTAGAGAACTAATTGATATTCCAATTAAAAAATAGTAAGCCATCAGATGATTACTGCTGTCTTGTCTAGGTAAGCGCGTGCATGGTTGCAGTTGAAGTGAGATCTATGTTGAACTAATATAATTGTAAAGCAAAGGCTGTGCCGAAGTTGCCTTTTTTCCAGCATTTATCTAAATGGCTTTTAACTTTATATGAATTATATGAATTTGCATTTTTGCATACTTTCGTTATCCTAAAATTGGCATAGCATGTGAATCGCTTATGCAGCTTGAGTAATTTTCAAGTAAGCTAACATGTAGTTTGATGTCTTATACTGTTGCTCAGATGTCATGACGTCTATAATTGACAAATTAATTAATTCAACCTTGATCACTTTTCTTGGGAATAAAAGAAACAAATTAAATCCTTTTTCTTTTCCGTTGATGCACTTCAGGCACTTTTCTTCTGACCAAATTCTTCTCTCATCTATAATCTTTTAATATGAAATCAAGAAAACGAACTGATATTTCAAAAATTTGGCAAAATCAGTTGGAATGATGGAGCTTACTCATGAAATATAGGATCTACATGATCACGTGCAGGATGAACTCTAACTATGAGTTCCAAGTTATTCACCGCTTTTTGAATGTCATCTGAATCTTCTCCACTGCCAAACAAATCAACCTCAAGACCTACTAGATCCTTTTGATGGTCACTGAGAAGTCTGATCAGCTCCTTGTAGCCTTTGCTCCATACCATTTTTCCAATATAATAGGCACCTTTGGTAAAGGCCTGACCTCCATTCTGCAGTTGTTCCATCTTTTTCTTACCAATGGCAAGGCATTTGGGGTTCACTCCATGGACGTTACATATGATGGAACCACTGTAATCCTGGGTGGCAGCAGAAAGTCTAATGACCTGAAATCAAATGAATAATCAATTCCAGTAGTGAACACAATGTTTTTCATTTGACGAGACAGTCTCTTTGCTTGTATGGGTAACACTACATGCTTCTATCCTTCCCCATACCCTACCTATTGGGAACCTTGTGCACTGAGCTGCCTTCTCTTAACAGTAACACAAATGTCTCATTTTTATTGGGATGGTACTCAATTTAAAAGAAAATCTTAACATTGGTCTCTTCCTAGCAAATAAGTACCGATGAACATCATCAAATTATATCTTACCTGACGGAATATAAAATGCAGTGACAAGTCAGATTAAAAGCCATCCACTGACTAGTAAAAAACCAATAACAGACTGAATAATCTCACACAGTAGATTACCATGAAACTTGAGTCAAGCAGTAGGTCTGCATATTAGTCTTTTTGTATCCAAATAGCAATCTAAGTAGTAGAATACCATCAAATGAGGGACGTTCCAGAGCTATAACAAAATTATTCATTAAGTTGTACTTAAGATGGGAAAAAGAAACAAGAAGAAGAAGAACTGTAGTCACAAACTTTCGAGTTAAGATTACAGTGAAGAAAGTGAGAATGATTTCTTGATGGGCAGAGGAAGCAACGCATGCCATCATCACTTTCTGTCCATCAGCCACATGCAATAAATAAGAAATATTGGAAATTGTAAACTCTATCAATCTGTTTAATTTGGGGGAACGATATATTTTGAAAGGGAAAAAACAAATCAGACACCAGACAGTTAGAAAATTCACTAACAATATGAACATCCAATTTATATTGACTAATAGCTTTATCTATTGTTGAAGTAAGGCCAGAATGCTAATGCATGAAATAGATATGTTCTTTTCCAAAATGATGTAGAGACTTACCTTGTGACAGTAAATGTCAACAAGCCATTTGTTTATATGTTTGAGTAAAAATGCTTGCATTATTCCTTCAGTCTCTCTCTTCACATATTCCACGTAGTTTGTGTGAATAATACCTATAACTAACCGGAATTTATTCTTCCATCTTTTTCCATGGTAAAACCATGTCAGGTGCTCAGGCTCCTCCAGAACAGCAATATCTGCCTCTTCATCAGGGATAGCTTCTGAAATATCTCCAACTCCAATTATGCTCCTTTTATCTCTAGAATACTACATTATTTGTTATATTATAAATTATTACTATGAGCATTAGAAAGAGACCCATTATTACAATTGGCAAACGCTTGTTTCTCACATAATTGTAACACAGCGACAGATGTTTCCAGCCAATCACCAAACAGGTTGACTAAATTCAATGGATTCAAATCATTAATCATTTCATGAGAAAGGTGTATCACTATAAATGCATTAGCAAAATCAATGTTGTTAGTTAGGTACAACCCTCAACTCCACTCTACCCATCCTTACTTAAAACCCAATCTACGAATCATAAGAACTGAAGTAACAAATTCATTACAGCCAAACAAAAACTGTGAAACCTGTTTGCACAATTGCACATCTCACTGTCTGTATGCATGTCTGCAAATTTTCCTTGTTCATAGAAAATATGATACAGTGAAAGCAATTAAGCAATGATCACCTTTCCGGGATAGAACCGTAACCTGAAACAAGATGTGAATCCAATCCTCTCTTCAAGCCAACAGTGGACATATTTCTCTTGCTCTAAAGGTGAAGTGAATGTGAAATTATTTGGATACACTAGTCCCTGATCTTTCAAGGATATCCAAGGGATCACCAAAGTGACCTCATTTTTGCCATCTTTAGAAAGATATGCAGCACGAAACAGAGGATTCACAGCAGTACCGGTCAACCATGGAAGGCTAGCAGTGGTAAAAATTGCAATATGCCGCTTCCTATCCATTAGGTTATTAGCTTTAGCTATGAAATCCATCATACTTCTGAACTCCTTTGTGTATGAAATCACCTATGAAATCCACCTTAAAAATTAATACTAGTTAAGCATTAAAAATTTAAAATCACTACATATACAAGCAACATTTAAACCCAGCTTGAGGATCAACCACAATAGCATCAGCTACTTGAATAAACGTAGGATGAGAATTGAACTCGAACTGCTTGAGAAATAGGGAACTTGTACCCTAACTTTTCCGGAGAAAGATGGGATCGCAAGATACAGATCACAAGAGAAGGAATATAAAAAAAGAAAAAGGAAAAGCCCCAACTCCAGAATAGAACATTAGTTTTTCCATTCATACTGGCTAAATGTTCCCTGATCGTCACGAACCATCCTGCTAGGATCCGAAAATGTTACAGTTATTAATGACTAAAAGGAAACTGTTCTTCTTTGAATAAAGAGTATAATGTCTATAATGATTAATGCACTACAATAAGAATGAGGGGCTGTTTGGCTATGCTGCGCTTTGGGACAAAAATGACTGACCAACAAAGAAAAAATTAGTCAAAATTAAAATAATAGTAGTTTCTCATGAAAGCCCAAAACCAAGCAAAACCAGTAGGTAGTGGTAGCCAAGTTTTCCTCTTTTTTCAGTTTCTTTGACAAGGATGAACATGCCAAACATTCACCCTTCTCATAACAAATAGAACGACCAAACATATGAACTGCCACAGTCCATAGATATATATTTTATATACACAACACAACCTCTCAGGAGCAGCTAAGAATAGAAAAGAAGATATTAGAAAGTTACGCAACAATAAATTACAGAGCAGAAATGTACCTTAAAGAGTTCTCGAAGAACTTAACCGAGGAAGAACAGACAGATCTAGCAAGGAAGTGATTTTAAAGTATAAATAGATCGTGGAAATTTAGAGGGAAAGCGAAGCCCGAAGAAACAAGCTCAAGAGAGTTCGACCGTGAGGAAGAAAGAGAATATGCTCTCTTGGGTTGGGTGGGCGATTGGCCTGGTCGTCTTTGACTCTCTGATGGGTTGTGTTTGCTACCACCTCGCTTCCAACCTCGAGTCATCTTGTATCCGTTACTTGGGATTTGGGAATGAACCTTAGCAGTTGATTTAAGAAGTGACATTTCAGGACAAAGAATATAAAGTACTATTATAATATTGTAACATTTAAAGTCTAAATATATGTGTTGGCAAAAAAAACGAGTTTAAATATATGTGTATAAATTATATTAAAACATCATTTTTGCCAATCATAATTTATTTAAAAAAGAATGTGAAGTACTATTATTGTGATAAATTTGTTACAAGACTTTTTTGTATTTGTAATTCTGTCTTGATACTTTATAATAATTCTGCCTATTTTATTTTGTCAGTAGACCAATAAGATTTCTCAGCTTAAATAGCTTATAATTAATGAGTGATCAGTGGGCATTGGTTGACCCGGTATGAGATTGTGATTTGCCAAATTCCCCCCTTCCCTTTTTCTTTTGTTTTTTTTTTTTTGTGATAACCCCTCTTCTCTTTTCTTGCCACCTCCCAAGTACCAACATTGGAGTCTTTGCTTGTTCGAGAACGTTTGATGCTTTTTCTCAGTTCATTTGCTCATTTTATTATAAACCTTAGCATTGCTTCACATTTTACCAATACACATACAATTTAAACCTCACTTCCTTGCATCTTCAGAATTAGGAGGTAAATTATTGAGCTTTGATTTGGATTTTAATCACTTTTTCTGGAATACAGGAGGTTCTCAAATGGTTCATAGAGAGAAGGAGACCAAAATTTTCCATTTTTGCTGTTTGAAAACACCAAAAACTTTCTTATCATTCATAATTCAGAGAATATGGTGAGGTGGTCGGCCCCTTTTTTTTTGCCCAAATCGACCCTTAATTAAGAGGGTATTATGTTGACGTTTGGTTTCTTTCTTCATCCTTTTTATCTTGGGGACCAAATATATCATCTTTTCTGCATCCCCATCCCTTGGAAACAGCATTAAGTTTGTGGTTTATAGTCTTGCACGGGTTCTGCTATTTCTCCATCAAAATCTATCATTTTTTTTTAATAGTGCTTGAAATCATTACTTAATAAGGGGAAGTTACATCAACTGAGTCTATGACTCCTCTACCATCCATTACTCCATCTACATCAAGCAATGGACAATGGTCAAATAAACAAAAGTTGACATCAAGACTATAAGAAAGTTTGGCCAAATGGTCTGCAGTCGATATTGCTTCTCTATGGCGTGAATGACCACTACCTACCAATCCCTATGAATTAACATTCTAAGGTCATCTACCATATCCTTAAAGGGTACATGAAGTCACAAGGTTGGCCAAGAGATCTTCCTTACTTTAGGACATCCGATACTACCCGTCAAGTTCCACCGGATCTAATCAATGCCTTAAAGGGAAGAGAAGGTACCCCAACTATCACGATGAACCACAGTTTTCCAATAGTCATTAGCCTGTGGGCAATCTCGTAGGAGATGCATCAAATCCTCCACCTGGTCACACCCAAACGTGCAGCTCATCATTGTATCCAATCCTCATCTAACTCTAAGGTCAGCTATATAAACTCGTCTGTCCACAGCAAGCCATAAGAAGGATTTAATCTTCTCTGGTCCTTGCCATCGCCAAATAAGTTTCCAAATGCTATCCTCTCATTGCTGAGTACCTGCACACAGAAAAAGATAAGGTGATTTAATAGAAAAGCAACCATCAATGAACAGTTTCCAGTATATTTTGTCCTCTTTTCTCTAGGGGGATGTGCACAAGTAATCAGGTCAATAATGTGATTCGGGAACCAGTACGCCATCTTCCTGATGTTCCAATTTCCATTTGGCATAACATAGTCAGCAACTAACTTAGTTCTATCAATGTGTTGCTCATAGCCCGGTATCAGATCAATAAGAGGCCTATTCGCATTTGACCAATTATCAAACAAGAACGAGGAGTTTTGACCATTCCCAATCTTTTTTCCCACTGCTTCCTTAAATTGCTCCCATACTTCACATATGCCTCTCCAAGTAAGAGAAGAGCTTTGTTTCTTCTGAATGACGGGCATCTCCTATGTACCACAATGATACTTAGCTCGAGCAACTGCACCCATAAGGCATTCTACTTACATAAGAGGCCCCAACAAAGTTTCATGATGAAAGCTCTGTTTTGCTTCCCCATGTCCTTAATACCTAGCCCTCCTGCCTTCTTTTCTTATACTACCTAATCCTATGACAATAGATGCATCATGCGGTGACCATCTGTCTCTCCCCACAAGAAACTTCTGCTTTTCTTTTCGAAATCCCTCATCACACATTTCAGGAGTAGCATGGTTTGCATGTAATAGGTAGGCAATGAAGACAACACAGCCTTCACTAGCGTTGTACTCCTTGCAAGGTTGAGAAAGTTTTTCTTCCATCCGGAGAGTCTTCTTTGGGTTGTCTCCATGATTGAAGCAAAGGTAAGATACGAAGCTCTCTTATGGATCAAAGGAATCCCCAACTACTTCCCCAAATCACCTATCAAATCCACCTCCATTTCCATACTAAGGCTGTGAGTCTGGGGTGAGTCTACATTCTTGGAGAAGCACATCTTAGTCTTTGCTTTATTCATTTTTTGTCCTAACATTTTGCAGAAATCATCGATACTTTGCACCATAGTGTCAACCTGGGAAGAAGAAGCTTCTCCAAAAAGGATCAAATCATCCGCGAAGAACAGATGAAATATAGACAGTGCCTGTGAGTTGATCTTAATGGGTTTCCATCCCACCTTCCTCTATTGTATCTCTGATGATATGATTGAGCCTCTCTATACATAAAGTAAAAATATACGGGGAAATAGGGTTGCCCTAATGTAGCCCTTAAAATGGATGGAAACTATTAGTGGCTTCACCATTCCATAATATTCTCACATCAGGTGTAAATATGCAAGCCATGATTAATTCGCACGTTCTCCCCTGTATACCTAATCTATTGAGAGTATCCTATATAAACTTCCATTCCAGCATATCGTAAGCTTTCTCCAGGTCAACTTTCATAACCAACCAACCTGTCTAACTCCTTTTATTTTTCATTAAATGGATTACCTCTTAAGCAATGATTATATTATCACTACTTTGTCTTCCAGGAATAAAACTACATTGGTGACTCCCAATGACTTTCCCCATAATCAATCTGAGTCTTCTACTAAGGATCTTCGTAATAACTTTATAACTGACATTACACAGGGAGATAAGCCTAAAATCTTTCACGCTCTTCGAACTTTCAATCTTCGAAATAAGAACAATGTTCGTGTCATTGACACTTTTAACCTTTGAACGATCCCCAAAAATCTCCTTCACTAATCTACATAGGGAATCACCAATAATGTGCCAAAATTCATGGTAGAAAAAGGCTTGAATACCATCAGGACCTAGGGCTTTAAAGGCACCTAGGTCAAACGCTGCCTACTTTATCTCCTCATTGCTAACCTCAGCATAAATAACATGAAGGTCTTCTGGTGTAAGTCTTGGAAAGGTGTGATGTGTTTCCACACTATATCTTGAACCCTACTCACTATTAAACAGTCTCTAGTAGAACTCTAGGGCCATATTCTTGAGTTGTTGTGGGTCATCCACCCATTCACCTTCATTGTCTTTCAGAGCCTTTATGTGGTTCCTCCTTCTCCGAATTAAAGTTGAAGAATGAAAGAACTTATTGTTCTTGTCACCCCACTACCAAGGTCAAACTCTTCTCACCTTCTACATAGTCTTCTTTCCCATTATCCTGTATCTCATACCAACACTCATTTTGCTCCTGGTTATCCACCTCAATACCATCTGGCCCCGCGATACTATGCATAGGTTCTGGCGAACTGTGAATCAAGTTGATAAATTCCTGTTCCAAATTCTTTTTATTTTGAGGCCTTCCATCCTCCATCCGAAATATCACTTGGCTTTTCAAGCCCTTGAAAATCATTTAAAACCTTCTCCTTTTTCCAGCTAGTCAGAGAGAAGGACAGATTGTGTGGCCTGAGTGAAGAGACATAATAAAAGTGCATTTTATTTGGTGAAACCCTATCAATGTGATGCTTTGATTTCTCCTAATATATTCCCTTTGATCAGGTTGTCTTCAATCTAGATGTGGTATTCATACATTTTGAAATTGAAAGTATAACATATAGAAAAGTTGCATCCATGGATGAGCTACAAGTTCATGGATTTGCTAACCCTGAAGTTTTGAGAAAGGTAAGCCAAAATATGTTTCTTGCATAATACTCCTTTGACCCTTAATGTAGGATCTTATTGAAAAGTTGATGTGGTTGAGACTTACCAATAGTCAATGTTTTGCTAAACAAAAGTGTCTGTAACATCCTAAATTTTATTTTTTGTGCCTTAATTATAATTAAGAAAATAATTATTTGTGATAAAAGAATTCATTAGGTAAGTATAAATTTGTTTTAAAAATAATAATAATAATAGTGAATAGTGAATAGTGAAAATAAAATAATATTATATTATATTAATTAAAAGAAAAGAAGAAAGATGGAGGAAGAAGAAGAAGAAGAAGAAAAAAGAAAAAAGAAAAAAAGAGAGTGTCGGCAGAAATGAATAGTAAAATGAATAAAATAATATAATATTATATTATATTAATATATTATATTTTATATATATATAAGGTGTCACGGGCAGAGGACTCACGGGAGGAGAAACAAAAATGAAACAAAATAATAATAATAAAAAATAATAAAATAAAATATTATTATATTATATTATTATATTATATTATATTATAATAATATATTTTATTAATAAAAATGAATGAAGGAAGCCGTGTGCCGTGGCTATATATACACCCATTCCTTTCTCTCATTCTCTCCATAGTCATGAAGGAAGAGAGAAGGAGTAGAGCATTCTGATTCCAATATGTTGGGATAATTTAGGTAATGAAAATCTTTTCTTTTCAATAAACTTCCTTCATAAAAGTTGTTCTATGTATTTTTATCTTTCTAACGGTGTTAATTTTATTCTTATCAGAAGAAATTTTTAAAGTTAGTATTTAAAAAAAAAAGTACTGAATTTCGACAATATAAGTCTATAGTAATATAGAAAGATTTTAACTAATAACTTGATATAGATCGTATTTTTGATTTGGTTATTTTATTATTTTATAATGATTTGTTATAG
>QFDD01007548.1:0-13170 GCA_006871305.1 Vachellia collinsii
GGGGGGGGGGGGAGACGAAAGATAACATATAGGGTGTTTGGCTGGCGTTTTGTGCCCAAGGAAGGCATCCCAAGCTCAAGAAAGCATTCTGGTTTTGCAAGGTGTGTTGACAAAGCTTTTCTGTAAAAAGTATTTGGGGTAAAAGTAGCTTTTAGTTATAGGAATTTACCCTGGGTGGCTTCTGGAAAGGGCATTATGGTCCTTGCATTTGAATTTTCATGGGGACGTACAAGTTTTGGGTACCTTCTGAAATCTGTCCTTTTCAGTTAAGCATGGAATTATCATTTATTTCCAAGAGGATGAGCATTTTTTTTTTCTGGTTGCATTCTCCCGTTGTTTCTAAATCTAATGGTTGAACTTTTAAAAAAAAAAATTTGGCCATTTTATTTTTCTAGATGCATTCTTCCGTTGCTTTTTAATATACATATATTTTCATTTATTCCATTTTTTATCATTTTTTTTCAATTTTATTACAATATATAAAATAATATATATGTAATATTTAATAAGTTTCATGTCTTTTAAATAATTTTCTACTAAAAGTCACTTCTTCAACGTTTATCCGAATAAATTTTTTTTTTCACAAAAAGTTACTTCTTCAACGTTTATTCAAACATAAACGTGTTTTTTAAAAATGCATTCTGAACAAAAAATTATTTTTTAAAATGCATTTCGTACAAAATCTACTTTTCCCAAATCCCAACGCTTATCTAAACGGATCCTGTATGGATGATTGAGTAGAATTTCCACAGTTTCTGATAAAATTAAACTGGAAGACCGGTTGGAAACCCAAAACTGGTAATATCATTAATGTAAAAAGGGGGAAAAACCAAAATCCATTGTCCCCTGGGGTGTGCATAGATTATAGACAAAGTTTTGGACGGCTGACAAGAGAAGCCATCCAATCTATTGTTTTATTCCTACTAACAGCAACATTGTGTATAAACAATTATATATGAGATTCATGAATCGCATCGTGGCTCTGAGAAAATAAAGGCCTAAAATCTGGTCCCGCGTTATAAGCTTCCATCCGTCGGAACTCAAGGGCAAATACAAGTACTTAAATTATTGACTTGGTTGATCAACAAGGACGAAGAGGTTATAATCTAATGCCGACCTTATGATCAGTTGCAGTGTAAATAACATGTACAACCATGAAAACTTTGGTACAGACTGTTTGGTATCAAAGTGAAATAGAATAAACTTGATCATGATATTGTCTGTGTTCGTGTCAAGCTTCTTAGAAAGTTCATGATTTTGTATCACGGTACATAATTTTCGAGTCATGCAGCAGAATTAAGCAATTTATCTACTTAAACACAAGAGCCTAGTCATTTCAACCAAGGAATCAAGTAGATACTACAAATCACAATTGCATAACACTAGTATTTTAATTGGAACATACATCAATTAAAGTACAAAATTCTTTATCAAAGGTCCAAAGGATCAGTTTATTGCCTCTGGCCATCTCAAGACAACGTCTGAAAGACTAAAACCCTCCTCCTGTTTATGCTAAGCCCAATATTGTGCTAAGGCTATACAAATATCCTGAACATTCAAAAAAAGCAAGGGATGTATGGTGGTAGGTAAAACATAGAGGGCAAGACGAGAACTTATAAAAGTCAATAAGGATAGTGGAAATAAATGATGGGTGAGGTCAGGAGGAGAGGGAGAGAGAAATTGTGGATTCAATATTCATGTGGAAGGCTGTTGCCCGTTGAAATTAGTTTCTTATTCTGGATTGAATCTTATTGTAATGCTTGGAACTACCAGGTCGCAAACAAAATTTATGCCATGCTTTCCAATTAATACAAAATTGGATTTCCATATGGCTAACAAAAATGAATATTTGTTATATTCTATCCAAAACTTAAAAGATTACGTTTCTTCATTACAAGATCTTGCTCAACTTTTGATTTTTCATCACTATATTCTAAGGGAAAATACTTCAGGAGACTGGAGTAGCAAGGCATTGCAAATTAATTCAAAGGTATGCTACTGGCCCATTAGTTGTGGCCTCCATAATCTCTGGTACAGTTCTGGTAGCCAAAATATGCATGAGCATGTAGCCAAACAGCACATCTAGTGGATAAACAAATGTGATAGGGCTAAGGAACATCAGAACTAAAACAAAGGGAACAAATATTTGGTGCTTTTAGAAAATCATAATCCAAGTCAAATGGTCAAAATTAGCAATTAATGATGAGGGGCTTTAAGAATTACTTTGAGAAGCACAAATCTGTCACTGAAGCAGCATAACACCATGTTAAGGATTGAAAATACTTGAACCTCCAATATTGAGAGCAATTAGGATTGATATGCTAGTAATCACAGCAAGCCAGAATAAGGTTGACCCTGCAATTGGAAGATTAAACTGTAATCATAAATGCAAGATGGCATAAATAAATATTAAACTTTCAATAAATAATCATGATAAATGAGTTTTCACAGGAAATCTGTAAATATTGTACCTGTAGAACTAGCAGAACTATCAGAATTTGAAGGGTTTGGTTCCACATTAAGATTGGACCTTGAAACATTAGACCCTGTACTTATGCTGTCATCTAAAGTTTTGGCATACCCTGTTTCAGATGCCACTATACCTTGGAATTCTTCACTAACAATTAATGCTGCCAAAACATCCATAAATGACTCTCTTTCACTCATAGCATCTCTTTCACCGTTCTCATTAGTACCACTTGATTCCTCTGAATCAGACAACTCATCATCTGAAGCATCGGTATAAATGGAGTCAGTCTTGTCGTCTTCCTCATCCTCCACATATGCTTTATAAGTTAGTCTTAGCAATATCTCCCCAGAAGAGCCCTTTCCCAAAATTCCCCAACCACCTTGCAAAACCACAACCCAGTCTGTGGGTACAGTGTCTTGGAGAGATCCCAGATCAACCTGTAAACATTTACAGCTATGAAGAACACACAACATCATAATAATGGCACATCCTTTAAAATGGATTCCACATGAGTATAAAGTTGTAAAATAAATTACTATTTAATAAGTATTGTCCATAAGAAAAAAAACACCATAAATCACATACCTCCCCAGTTCCTGTAGTCAAATCCATAAATCCCAACGAATCCTTTACTTGGATGTGTAACTTCTGCTTTTTAGGGTTACTGACCAGCATATGAAAATCCTGTCAAAGTTTATAATACATGAGTATCAAAATTCTAGGGTTAAAACATGGCAATTGCAATAAACATGTATAAAAGTTAATCAGAAAATCAAGCAACCCACACCTGGTTCCAAATTGGCATACCAGGGGGACCAAACACAGTAGTTTGACTGTTCTTTTTGCTGCGAATAGTTTGATCTCCAAGGGTAAGAATGACATACGGATCTGTCTTTCCTGCCAATGAAATACATGAATGAGGATAGTAGAATATCAGGAAACATTTATTGTGTTTTTATTGCATAGGTAATGTATATTCGAATTAAAAGGGGTAATGAAGATCCCTATAATTATGCCTATACTAATTACAAGGATATTCCATAACATCAACATACTTATTTCCCATTTTATTTCGTTTTGTGATTTTAATCATCCCTCAACAACATTTTTTTTTCATTTCCAGATCCTAGGATTTCGCTGCCTTGGTGAAGAAATATTTCCATGAGAGAAAATTTCATTACAAGGGAGAGAATACACCAGTCAAGTTAATAAAATCCAGAATCAGAAAGAAATGTAATTATTAACGCCCAAAAAATAAAATTAAGACCGAGCTTTTACCATAGAAAAAATAAGAAAGCTTTCTAGCATCAACAAGTGTGACGGATAGTTCACCAACGAAATCTTTGTTTCCATCTTGCATTTCTCCAGGTTTTAAATCACCAGCAACAGGACCAACAGCTTTTCCCTTCTGGAAATCCAAAACAATTTTTTTTGGACGTACAAATAACCGAGGTAAATCTTCAGTGAGGAGTTTTGTCAAAAACCTACAAGATAAAACCCAAAAAATTACCTTCCCATTAAAGAGGAGGGGGAAAAAACACTCCCAAAGCTTTCAAGCTAAACTTCAATTCCATTTCAATAACAAAAAAAAAATAATAATACATGTGATAACAACAAATAAATCCAAGTTGAAAAGAGTGTGATCTGTCTGTCCTTGAGTAAACCCAAGTTGTTTAATAACTATCATAAAATTTCCAAACTACGCTCTTGAGGATTGCTCAAACCCAAATAAATATTTTTGCAATTTGTGCGTCATGTTGTTATTATTGGATTTCTACAACCCTAGAGTGGTAAGCTTCTTCATCTAAGTCACCATCCATTCTTGACATCAAGTTAATGAAGCTTCCAATCAAGATTAACAGCAATAAGTAGAAGCACCAGGATTTATTTTGCTTTACTACAAGAGCAGAGGTCTCTTGATATTCCATTCCAAATGTCTGATTTGAGTTAAGCCTTTTACTATCATTCTTGCTTTATACCTTCCAAATGCCACCATGAGCTTTGTATTTCACATTGAACAGGCACTTCTAACCCACAGGCTATTTCCCTCCATGTCTTTGAGTGAGCAGGCACGTGCAATTTAATTAAGAGCCCAGATATCTTCATACACGACCTCTCTTGACTTAAAAATAGCTAACCCAGTTGGCCAACGGTGAAAAAAAAACAAAAAAAGCTAACCCACAATTGAGAAAGCACCCAAACTAAAACATTTTATTTTATCAAGACAACGAGTGATTAAAGATTATAAGAAGATTTTGCAAGCAGTATTACAAGTCATCTGCATATTAAATCAGGTAATATTATGATCAGAAGAAATAACAAGATGGATCGAATGATAAGAAACTGTCCTAAACAGTCATAGCTCTGATTTCGCTGTTGCAAGCTAATGTAAACAGCATCAAACTTAAACAACCACATACAACAAGAATGTTTTCAAAGAAATCCTATGCAATGAATATGCAGACATTTTTTTGCCATCAAAATAATGAACTTTTAACATATAAAACGCAATGGGGGCTTACATTGAGAGAACAGGAATTGCTGATCAAGGCCAACGATGTACAGGAAGAAAAGAGACAAAAGTGTCAGTAAATAAGATGCAGAAAGAGAGTGAACATTATGCACTAAGCCATGCATGGAGATTAGATGCAAGAGCTATTGATCCATAAAAACCATGAAATCAACTCTCTGAAGTCGTAAATCATAATATCTGCTGATAAAAGGGGGATATGGGACATTATAGCATAAAACTAATTAATAAGTTTTCAAATTCACAAGCTGACAGAAGAAATCCAACTAGTGTTCAAAATATCCTTTCCATAGATTATGAATTATAGCCCTATCACAAAGCCACTATATGTACGAGCTAAATGCTATAATAACCATACAGAGTTACCCAGGCTTTACAAAACAAACTCAATCCAACAGAACTTTTGAGACATGTTTAGTGAACCCAAGCTTTCTTATGATATTAATCCCGCTTAGATATAGCAGTCCATGTCTTATGGTATGATGGAATGTGATTATAATTACTTGTTTTTATGTTCCTTGGATCTTCAACCATGCAGCGTAGGTTATTTAATTTTAAGTAGGGAAGACTGGATGCAGACCTCATCAAAGGAGGATTTGTTGTAGGTAAGCAAAAGGGAGATGCACTTTGTTTGCCTTTAAAATGAAGGGAAACTCAAGAACCTTAAAGAATTATATATAAGAGTTACTCTGCAAAATTTTTTCATCTTGTTTAAAGGATAGCCTATCCTCCTGTTTATAATTTTTAACATTTCTCACTTAATCAAGTTTCTTTTTCAATCAAACACTAAAATTTATTTTTTTAAAAAAAAAGAATAAAAAACAAAGATAATAGTGTATTATAAATTTGATCCCCTTGTTTTTTGGGAAATAATTTTGATCTCCTTTGTTTAATTATTGGTTTTAAGGAACATGAATCAAGAAAATATAAACTTATCACTGAAATGTTTTTAATTTTTTTAAGAATAAAAGAACAGTTTTTGTTATTACAAATCATTCAACCCTAGAGTTGAGGTATATAAATCAAAGATAATCAGTTATCATCAATTCATAAGAAAAAGTTTAGCTGGGGGCACTCTAATTCCACCAGAAGAATTATTTCGTTTTGCCTTTCCTCCAGCCACCCTCACAACCTTTTTATTTATTATAGATTATCAAGCCAACCAAACATACCATTTCAAGTGTAATTTTTTGTGGATGCAATCAGATGGAGATAAAGGTAAATAACAGCCACAAAATTATAACATACCCATTAAATTGAATAAACGGAATGGTGACAATTCGAACTTGATCTTTGGAAGTGAAACAAAAGCCCATGAAACAGCTCCGACCCAAGGCTCCGTTGGGATTAGTCGTAATTTTAACCATAGTTCACCATCAATGTCAAAATCTCGAACACCCACGGGCACAACAATTGGGATAATGCCAAATTTTAGTGAAAGCATCAGAAGCATGCGAGCACCACCAGTATACCTAATGCCTATTTGGTACCTACATTAATCAATATAACAAAAGCAAATTAACAGGTTATATGAAGTTATTGCACAAACTAGGTTCAATAACTTAATGAATTTCAACTTTGTACTTGGGACATGCCGTGGCAGTCTTGTCGAGTGCCCTTTAACATTCTTTGGCAACACAACCGCAGGTAAGTGTTAAGTGCCAACTCATTAATCTGTTTACATCTATGATTCATGGTAGGGACCCAATTATATTGAAGCTACACAGCCAAAATATAAATTTTTAAAGTATTGGGATTAGTTTGAATTTTGAAAAATGAGATCAAAGTATATGAACCAATGGAGTAATCAAGGTTGACAATATGACGCATTACAAATATGACAAGGAAAACCTACAAGTACATGATATAGCGTTGCATATCAAACTGATAACTTTAGAAATGCAACTATTTAGATTACTCCACACTGATCCATAACAGTACAAGGCAACGCCAAAAGCATTAACCAAAATGAATTTCAAAGCCACTTGAAACACATGGATTTGAGGTCAGCAATTTAAATTTAAATTTAAATTCATCATAGATCATGAATATACTTAGCATCATCTGATCAAATCATAATCCCCAGATTTGAATCAAGACATGTATTGTTACTTACTGGATCTTGAACAAAACATTGTATTAATAAAATTCAAAAATAAGACCAGATCAAGCAATAACGTGATTGACTCAAAGAGAGGGAAGCAACACTTTATGCAGCAATGAATGAGAAGAAGTTGTAGGAGCAAACTTATAATTTGATGATTGTAAGATTCTTTGTAAAATTTAAAAAATAACTATGAGAATTGAGAAAAGAAAACCAAGGTTGGGGGAGGGAAAGCCAGTATTACACGCATTACTAAGAATACTTAGGCCAAGGGCACTCTAGCTCCAACTTGCAAGTTTAAAACGAACCAAGTAAGGTATGCATTTTTTGAAAATGGCACTTGATTCAATTAGACATGAAATTTTGAAACTTTTTGTATAATATCTAGTGATCTAAGCTAAAGAACCCATCAACTTGTAAAGGAAACACCATATAATTATACACAAAAGTGTTCATTATGTGATATTCTTACGGGGAAGAATCATGTGCCCCAAACCGCTAAAGGAATCATAGCCCATATCCAGTGAGCCACTTAAGGGCTTTCCATGACTAAAAATTTAACATGAGAAGTTAGCTTTTGGTACAGGAATTATAGATAAATATCAAGCATCTGATTTTTAATTAGATTAGGAGTATTTTTAATTAAGTATAAATTAGGATTGGATTTTAATATACTGATGTGTTTTATTTTATATTCTATAAGGATTTCATCAGTTAAATTATTTTCAGGATTACAATCTTCTAGTAATCGTACACATTATCTGTTATCTTTTGAGCTTTATATAAAGCTCTAAGTAATAAGGATTAGGGGAGGCTATTTGATTTGTTATTAATAAAATCCTTCCAGCTCATTAGCTGTCTCTTTTCCTCCCTACTACATATTTCTCCTCTTCTCTCACTTTATTTCTTTTCTTCTCCCCTCTTTTCATTTATGCTTGCTACTGATCCTACATAACATGCTTTGCAAAACCCAATTCAGCATGTTATCCTCCAATTATGTCCTCATCATCATTTCTTTTATCAAATTATCTCTCCGACTGCAACAAATGAGTGTTCATTTGATTGGTCACCGTTCCAAATTCACATATTAAATTTTGCACTTTGAAGATGATTTCCATCTCAATGAACTAAGGCAACTCTTTCAACTAGTTCAGAGATTAAATAATGACAGAAACGGAATAAATGTGAAAAGGGCATATGAGAACAACTTTCAGCAATCATCAATACGATGAAATACACAGAAGTATCGTAGAAGCATATGAAAGCTACAGCTTACTGCAAATCATTTGCCCGGCGAGAAGTCCTTCGCTCCACATTTCTAACAGACAACGGCTCGTCCCCCAGTGAGAATTGCTTTATCTCAACCCTTTCCACATAATCAGGCTTCTTTAAGTTGTCGATAACAGGCTGAAGCAGTCCAATGATCCAATTTTCAATCCCAGCTCTGTAGACCTTCCATAACTTCACCAACACCATGTTCACCCATTCAACTGACTCTTTTCTCTGCAAATCCTTCTCTAGAAACAATGAAAAGCTGGTGGGAACCTGTGGCCACACGCCACGACGGGTGTCTACGCTACCAACTTTGCTTCTCCTCCTTGAGGTCCACAGTTTATCAAAAGCAACCCCAACAAAGAAAAAGAATACAAACAGACCAACCACGTTGCGGTTGATTGGTGGCGATGGTATCGGGTGTATCACTCCCAGTTGGGTTCTGAGCTTATCGACAATAGGGTCTTCTTGGAAACTGGTAAAGTTCGAGCTCAACCGAATCGGCGACTCTTGGGACAATTCATCCCCGTCCAATTCATTAGAAATCCGTTTCAAGACGAAAGTTTTTGCAACCCGTCCAGTAGAATTTGCCAATTCTGCATTCCAGTTACGGTTAGAGCCATCTGTAGGCATTGCGCACAAGCGAAATCCCCATTTCCTTCGAAATTTTCGATACCCTGAATTGGCAATCAATCCTTTCCTTCTTCTTCTAGACATAGGAAACGTTAGAAAACTTTGGTTCCTTGAACCATTAATCACGCCCAAGTGACTACATGGGCAAACGTATGGAAATATCTGCGAGAAGTCAAAGCTAGCAGAGGCAGATTGTAAATTCATCTAGTAGCTGCGGTACAGGTCTGAAAGGCCCAATAGCGAAACGGGCATAAGGAATGATATAGTTAAACATGAATCCAATTCAAAACGAATCCTGGGTTGGAGGCGTCGGCTTCACAGGTCCTCCCAAAGTTACAACACCCAGAAGTATGTATAGTAGTTATAGCATGAAATTGATTATTGAGAGCTGGGATTCTACCACAATCGTAATCTAGAAAGCTTGGGATCCTGAGGAACTGCATTCTGAAGTGGAATTGAAAAGCTCATCGAAGAGTGAGTTGTCTCCGCAGAGAGAGAAGGCGGGGTGTGAGCGGGAGGAAAGATGAATGTGGGGTGAAGCCGCCGAGCACATGTTTTTATGATTGTGGGGGATTTGAAGCAGTGCTCATGGCCTCAAAACGAGAGGACGTGGATAATAGCTTGGCTTTGAAATTTCACTTTGTTGAATGGCTTTTGGAGGATTGCGCACGTGGGTCGGAGCCGACGCGGTTCAACTCCTTTGTCTCTTACAAAAAATTATCGTAAAATGAAGTAATTATTATTTTTAACGATTTTACTTTGATTTCTTTAAAATATGTGAATTTTTTATTTTCCCTTTCCATTGAAGTATTTTGGGCCATTTTTATTTATTAAACTATTTTGATTTGATTGATGGTATTTCAAATATTAGTCAAAATACTTAAATTATAGCGAGCACAAGTTGTTGGAAATATTATATGTGGGTGTGTCAAAGGAAGAGTCCCATAATATTTGGGATTGTGTCGATCCAAGTGAATATACAATAATGTAATCTTGGACTAGTAAATGGGCTAAGAGGAGGAGAATGTTTAACCATAACAAAGGGCCACCGGAGACAAATCCGGCAATTTTCCCTACCCCTTTGTTCGCAAGTTAAACACGGACTGGGCATGAAATACTTACTAGAAATGCCATTATAAAAATAAAAACGTTTTGGAAATAAAAGCAATTTGAAACGGACGTTTAATGGGGTTTTAACATGTTTTATTATGTTTTAATGTACTTGTCCGTTATGCAAATTTAATGTGCACTTAATATGCTTTTAAATCAATTAAATTGGTAATTATGTGGTTTTCAAGTAGCCCAATGTCCATGAAGTGTATGGCCTATATAAAGGCTTCAAATGAGAGGTTCAAGTGAACATTAGAGTTTTGTGCTCCTCTCCTCCTCCTATTGTAATCCCTTTTACCTTGCTGAGTTCTACTACCTTCCGTTAGTTTCTGTCTCCCTGTATCCTTACAGGAAGAATCCGTTTAATCCTGGAGAGTGCCGCAACTTGCTTTGCCGGTAGTCGCGGAATAGCTCTTAAGGACAGTGTCCTCGGACGCGACTCGGGTTAACTTTTTATGTGCAGGTGTTGCTGGCATCAGGATGTATTACAACATTGTAGAGGAGCTGGAAAAATCCACTGATTTACTAAATTGTTTCAGAATTTTATGCTTTGGATACAACACAAGTAACATGATAATTTAAGGGAGAAAAAGAGTGGGTATTTACTATTTAGACGGTAGAAACAGGATTATGCATTGGAAATTGGGTAATAGAGGCGAGTGAAAGGCAGGGAGACGGGCTGAGGATGATGCTATTGGAAAAAGGCGATGGACAGGTTTGGAATGTGGAGGTTTTGAATCTTGTCCATACTGGTGGGGCTGGCTTTTATACACCGATGAAGATGTACATGTTAAAATTTGATAGCACTAAAGCTGTATTTTGATAGTATAGATGATAAGCATTGAAATCAGTTCCATTATTGGCATGGGTGGGGATTGAGAAAGAGAGGATCGGTGATGGCTTCTTGATTATGAATATCCTACGCTAGATTGATCGAAGTGTGTGTGAAACTACTTTAGTACTGTTTACTTAATAAAAAAGAACAAAGTTTGAAAATAGAAAATGAGATTCTTTTGTTATGTTTAGTTTTTTTTTTTGCCCGACTTTTGTTATGTTTAGTTAACAAACGACTTATATGCGATAATTCTTTGACTGATAAGTTTATTTTCATTGAAACCAAAGTGTGGTCAGAGTTTCGCTATTCATAAAATGTGTAGAATCCGCCTACTTCTTACATGGACATACTTGGTCGTGACACTGTCAATTTGCCACGAACATGTAAATCTGTTGTTCGATTAGAGGACTAATTGTCATAAAGGACGGAAGCACAAGAGATAATAGAAGTGCAGTTGTGGTACATTCCTATCCAACCATTTAAGTATAAAGCATGTGGTTATAAAGATATAAAGGTAAATATAATGATATTAATCGTGAGAAAAATTCCTTGTAAACCAATCATTAGAAGGTTATAGAGTTAATTGGCAAAAAAAAAAAAATTAAGAAGAAGAAGAAGGTTATAGAGTTAATGACATTAAGCATAAGGAATTTAAAAGGTCGAGGGTTATCCGTATTTATATGTAAAATATTTACACCAATTATAAGCATATTAACATTAGCATATTTGGATGTAGGTTTGAAATTGTGGTTTGGCTCCAAAACCATGGTTTCAAAAAAGGATAGAAAAACATGCTTTAAAAATGCAGAATGGCTTTTAACTCTTAAAAGAATGGTTTTGTATGAGTCACACAAACATCCTCTCTTCACTTCATAATAGCTTATACCCCTCAAAATTATGGTTTGGAGGTTGAAATCATGGTTTTTCAAAAAGTTATTCTTTCCAGCTTTTTCACAAGCTATTCTCTAAAATATATTCTTTAAAATAATAATTTTTATGTAAATCAAAACAGAAACTATTCTTCAAAAACTATTCCAAACATACCCTCAAAAGAGGATAAGCCAAGTCATGAAGAGTGTCGTGCCGCATTAAGGTATCTTTGGATTAGCTTTTGAAGAATATTTTGTGTCAGTTTGCATAAAAATTATTTTAGAGAATAGATCTTGGAAAATAACTTCTGAAAAAGTTGAAAATAATAGGTTTTTGGAAAGCCATGGTTTTAAGGGTTAAAAGTTATTTTAGAGAATTTGAGAATGTTTATGTAATTCATACAAAACTATGATTTTAAGAATTAAAAATTATTTTATATTTGCAAGGCATGTTTATTTATTATTTTTTAAAACCATGATTTTAGGCAAACAGTGCGGTCTAACGGTATAAATGTGATTAAAAATGCTCCTTGTGATCTTTTCTTGTATTTAAAATTTGAATTTCTGTCCTTAGTCAATACTAGTTTTTTCTCTCCATATTATTCTACCCTTCTCCAGCGCTGCAAGGGAGGAGGGGGGGGGGGAATAACAATTCCTGCTCTCCATTTCTCTTTCCAAGTTTTCCCCATTTGTGTGGGCCTTAGAAGATCACCCCTCCGTCTTCTATTCATTTAACACAACGACCACGACCAACACCGCAATTAATTTAATTTTGGGTTGAAGTCCAATCTTGTCCTTTTCCACTTAGGACTAATGTTGAAGCTTTTTCATTCTGAAAATTTTCAAATCATAGCTATGTTGTTTTCGCTATATATAGGTTAAGTTTATTATTAGTTGATCAAATATGTTGACTCAATGGTTCACATAGCATTTACATCATTTTTGTTTCAAATTTAAATGTAAATTTATTCCAAAAGCTTATATTAAGACATGGTTAGGTTCAACATAGAAGATGAGAGATGAGGTTAATTAAAAGTAGATATAATCAAAAGATGAGAGGTTATAAGCTTTATTTGGTTCAAAAGGGATGAAGGTATGAAAACTATTTTAATAATTTGTTTGGTTTTAAAGAGGAAGGAAGGAAAACAAATTTTGAATTGACAATTATACCATTTTTATTTTATTTATTCCCTTTCCTTTGTTCATTTATTTATATTAAAATGACCTTTGTGTAGAATATTTAAATTACAACAGAGTATTACGTTACTTGTATATGATAAAATAATTTTCTATAATTTTTAAAAGATAATAATATTAATTTTAACTTTTTATTTCATCTTTAATTAT